>LR749982.1:285994-309573 GCA_902729485.2 Mus minutoides | reverse complement strand
AACACAGGGTTCCCAAGGAAGAAGGAGCTAGAGAAAGTACCCAAGGAGCTGAAGGGGTCTTCAACCCTATAGGTGGAAGAATAACATGAACTAACTAGTACCCCTGAGCTCATGTCTCTAGCTGCATATATAGAAGAGGATGGCCTAGTTGGCCATCAGTGGGAAGAGAGGCCCCTTGGTTATGCAGACTTTATATGCCACAATACAGGGGAACGCCAGGGCCAAGGGGTGGGAGCGGGTGGGTAGGGGAGCAGGGCCGGGAGGGGGGAGGATACAGGGAACTTTCTGGATAACAATTGAAATGTAAATGAAGAAAATATCTAATAAAAGTTGAAAAAAAAAAGCTAAAAAAAAAAAAAAAAAAAAAAGATATGTTTTGAGGCTTTGACAGTCCCTGACAAATACAGAAGTGGATGCTCACAATCATGTATAGGGCAGAACACAGGGTCCCCAATGTAAGAACTAGAGAGAGTCCCCAAGAGCTGTAGGGGTCTGCAACCCTATAGATGGAACAACAATATAAACTAATCAGAACCCCCAGAGCTCATGTCTCTAGCTGCATATGTATTAGAGGATGGCCTGGTTGGCCATTATTGGGGACGAAAGGCCCTTGGTCTAACAATGTTTATATGCCCCAGTACAGGGGAATGCCAGGGCCAAATAGTGGGAGTGGGTGGGTAGGGGGGGAAGGGTATAGGGGACTTATGGGATAACACTTGAAATGTAAATGAAGAAATTATCTAATAATAAATAAATTAATTAAAAATAAATAAAAGATATGTTTTCATTAATTTTACTTATAAAATTTTATTAATTATACTAAAATTATGATTATACACATCATTTCTAAAAGTAATATAAAAATAATTTATCATAGGAATATACTAATTATGTAATTATCTATAAAACCATATTGTAAAAATCAAATAAGAGAAAACAGAGAGAACATGTTAATTATTGCTCTAACTGAGGTGGATTATGAAAAAGATCACTGCTATATTGCCTGTCCTTTCTTTTCTGTTTCCTATGATTGACATATATTACTTTAAACCCAACCAAAAAAAATTATATCAATGGGTTTGTATCATCCTGTGGAAAAAGAATAAATTATTGATTGTGCACTTAACTGTTAAGACCATGTGAATAGTGGACAGTTATTCACCAACAACAACATGAGGACATGTGACCATGTGCTGAATTTAAGAACAAACAAGGGAAGCCATTTCATCTTCACCATTCTATAAGGCTCTAAAGTCAGTTAATTTAGCCAAAAGAAGAGAACCCAAATATTAACAATGTTGTGATTTTCCCCTAATTTTCTCAAACTTTACTTTTAAATTCTGATGGGTTTGTTTCCTTCAAATAAAATGGTACAAAAGTGATTTTTTAAAAAGCAGATAAGCAAAAAAGTATAAAATAAAGCAGCCATTAGGACAGTGTTAATATTAAATATTGTCAAAATTGAATAGTTTTTCTGAGTTTTTGTTTTGTTATTCTCACATTTTGAGAAAGGAAAAGCCTTCTTCTAAATGACCCTCAAAATAATGAATGAAAATAAGATAAGCAAGCGATCTGACAAGACATAGTTTTGTATAGTATAATTAGTCTTAATTAGTAGCTCTGTGTCTTCTAGGTTAAAAAGTAAGAATAGCACAATACTCAAAGATGTGGTGACAAGTCATTAGTGATGATTATCAATTTGGATATTTTCTTGAATAGTACAGTCCTATCACAAAGCTTCATATTCTAACCAAAAGCCACCTGTATCTGGCCAGTCCTTGGAAACCATCCACTGAGCTTTGTGGAAGCTTGTGATAAGGCAAAGGACTCATCCTGTGGCAACACCACATGTTAGTCTGCCACTAATGTAATGATTTTAGTTACATGATTCAAACTCTGTCTGCACCCACATTTTTTTTTTGGCTCTTTGAGATGGTTATTCTTTTTTTTTCTTAATCTTTTTTTATTAGTTATTTTATTTATTTACATTTCAAATGCTATCCAGAAAGTTCCCTATACCCTCCCCTGACCCTGCTTCCCTAACCACCCACTTCCACTTCTTGGCCCTGGTGTTCCCCTGTACTGGGGCATATAAAGTTTGCAAAACCAAAGGGCCTCTCTTCCCAATGATGGCCAACTAGGCCATCTTCTGCTACTTATGCAGCTGGAGACACAAGCTCTGTGGGTAATGATTAGTTCATATTGTTGTTCCACCTATACAGTTGCAGACTCCTTTAGCACCTTGGGTACTTTCTCTAGCTCCTCCATTGGGGACCCTGTGTTCCATCCTATAGACGACTGTGAGCATCCACTTCTGTATTTGCCAGGCACTGTCATATCCTCTCTCGAGATAGCTATATCAAGGTCCTTTCAGTAAAATCTTGCTGGCATATGCAATAGTGTCTGCGTTTGGTGGCTGATTATGGGATGGATCCCCAGGTGGGGTAGTCTCTGGATGGCCCATCCTTTCGTCTTAGCTCCAAACTTTGTCTCTTTAACTCCTTCCATGGGTGTTTTGTTCCCTATTCTAAAGAGGAATGAAGTATCCACACTTTGGTCTTCATTCTTCTTTATTTTCTTGTGTTTTGCAAATTGTATCTTGGGTATTCTATGTTTCTGGGCTAATATTCACTTATCAGTGAGTGCATATCAAGTGACTTCTTTTGTGATTGGGTTACCTCACTAAGGATGATATCCTCCAGATACATCCATTTGCCCAATAATTTCATAAATTCATTGTTTTGATTACACAAAGTCTCATTGTGAAGTCAAGTGAGGCTATATACCTACAATACGTGCAGTACAAGTAACATATAAGTTCCAAAATAAATACCATGTTCAAATACTTTGCTACCATTTTGATGCCACAGAGGTTCTGAAATAATGGTTTTTGGGTTTGTTTTTTTTTTTTACAATATTTAAACTTAGCCTTATTTCTTAGATTATGTGGACAAGATTGTAGTGAAAATAACAGGGAAAGTTTGAAATACCAACTAGTCACAAGTAACATAGGTAGAGGAGATGTTAATATCATGTCATTATGATTAGCTGAATTACTGGTGACCTCTTCTTTGAAAATTATGATTTAGACAACTAGAGTTCTCAATCAAATTCATAGTAGTTGACTGATACTCACAAAATAGTGTTCTGCATTTCTTTTTTTTTTCTCCAACTTTTATTAGATAATTTCTTCATTTACATTTCAAGTGTTATCCAGAAAGTTCCCTATACCCTCCCCCCTCCCGGCCCTGCTCCCCTACCCACCCGCTCCCACATCTTGGCCCTGGAGTTCCCCTGTACACATAAAGTCTGCATGACCAAGGGGCCTCTCTTCCCAATGATGGTTCTGCATTTCTTTTTTTTATGCTTATTCTTTGAGGCAATTTGGAAAACAAATCATCTTCTCAAAGACTCTTGTGTGAACAAAGCTATTTGGGATAACTATTTAGGCAGACTGTTTCATCCTCTACCAGGATGAAAAGCATTAAATGTGAGTGGAAGAAGAAAGCTTAGGGAAAAGTTAAATTCAGAAAACCACATTTGGGGGAAGAGAGGCCCCTTGATCTTGCAAACTTTATATGTCCCAGTACAGAGGAATGAACACCAGGGCCAAGAAGTGGGAGTGGATGGGTAGGGGAGCAGGGTGGGGAGAAGGGTATAGGGGACTTTTGGGATAGCATTTAAAATGTAAATGAAGAAAATATCTAATAAAAATTGAAAAAAAGAAAGCCACATTTGGTTTGATTTTATGTATATAATATCTTAAACATGGTTAGAGATGCAGCTCAGTGTTAGTGTGTTTGCCTAGTGTGTGTGATATCCTGGGTCCAATTGCAAGAACAGCAAAATGAAAGAAATAGAAATAGGCCTAAATGTGATATCCTTAAAAACCCCATGCCTGTCTGTTTCCAAGTATAGCAAAAACAAGACATGTAGGTTGTACACATAGTGGGTTTGAAGACCAGAAACTCTATGTGCTGGGATCATTGGCTTCCAGGTTACTGATTTATAGCAGGTATACTGTCTGTAGAGTAGAACCAAGAAATATTTGACTGCTGGGAAGATAGCTAAGTTAATAAGGTACGTGACAGACAAACATGAAGACCTGAATTGGAGCCTCAATATCCACCATAAAAAAAAAAAAGGCATGACACAAGTCTATAAACCCCAGCACTGGAGAGGTAGAGACAGAATGATCCCTGGGGCTTTCTGACCAGAGAGTCTGGCCTCACTGTGGAGGGCATGATTCAGTGACAAATCCTGTTTCAAATACTAAGTGGAAAACAATTCAAAAAAAGCATCCAATTTAACCTTCCCACTCCTTTTTCTCCCTCTCCCTCTCCCTCTCCCTCTCCCTCTCCCTCTCCCTCTTCCCCCTTCTCTCTCTCTCTCACACACACACTCACATACACCATCACATATATTGTGTGAAAGATGATTTGTAATTTCACTGGCAGTATTCTTTACTTAAGAAATACATGATGGACTTGTGAGTTTTGAGTCAGGAAGGGAAATGTCAGATAGCAACTGATAGCACTGAAGCAAAATTTCAAAAGCATTTCTTAATGGCAGCTTTCTTATATACCTGTACCTATGTTTAAAATTTGGCTCTTTGGCCAGGTAATGGGGTAACCAGGAGACTTAATCATAGGAATATATGTGTTCTGCATAATTTGATGGAGAATGATTCTATTACATTGTGTTCCACAGTTGTGGAAATTATCTAAGATATTGTGGCTTAAAACATTTGTGGAGCAAATGGAGCATAACATTCCTGTCAGAGCTATTATCATTAAAGTAGGTATTACAGCAATATTTCAAATTAAATTAATCTAATAAAAATGAATATAACGGTAAGAGAAAAAGTACCTCAACACACTTGGTTGGCATCTCAGCAGGTCTGTCAAAGATAAGAAATCGGTACCAACCAGGGGAGAGAGAATGGTCACAGATCAGGTCTTGAACAGCTGAATACTGGAGATATACTGAGTCAAAGTGGACACTTCTGTAAGGACTCTGAAGAAAGCGGTGGCCCCCAGGAGAGCATTCCTGAGCTAGACAGAAAGATAAGAATTTTTATGCAATGTGCTTTATTCATCAGCATAGTTAAGACTCTGCTTAATAATTTATTCTACTTCCCAAAGAAAGCAAATGTACTCAGTGTTGCATACACACAAATGGTCCTTGTAATATCAAGGACTCCTAGTAAGTCACAGATGACGTAGCTTGCACTTTCTTTTTTTTTTTTTTTTTTTTTTTTGATATTTTCTTTATTTACATTTCAAATGTTATCCAAAAAGTACTCTATACTCTCCCCGAACCCTACTCACCTACCCACCCACTCCCACTTCTTGGCCCTGGCATTCCCCTGTACTGGGGCATATAAAGTTTGCAAGACCAAGGGGCCTCTCTTCCCAATGATGGCCGACAAGATGTTCCAACTGGTAATAAGGAAACATGCTCCACTGTGCTCGTAGCAGCCTTATTTATAATAGCCAGAAGCTGGAAAGAACCCAGATGTCCCTCAACAGAGTAATGGATACAGAAAATGTGGTACATTTACACAATGGAGTACTACTCTGCTTTAAAAACAATGAATTTATGAAATTCTTGGGAAAATGGATGTGTCTGGAGGATATCATCCTTAGTGAGGTAACCAAGTCACAAAAGAAGTCACTTGATATGCACTCACTGATAAGTGGATATTAGCCCAGAAACTCAGAATTCCCAAGATACAATTTGCAAAACACAAGAAAATAAAGAAGAATGAAGACCAATGTGTGGATACTTCATTCCTCTTTAGAATAGGGAACAAAACACCCATGGAAGGAGTTACAGAGACAAAGTTTGGAGCTAAGGCGAAAGGAATGGCCATCCAGAGACTACCCCACCTGGGGAATCCATCCCATAATCAGCCACCAAACGCAGACACTATTGCATATACCAGCAAGATTTTGCTGAAAGGACCCTGATATAGCTGTCTTGAGCGAGGCTATGCCAGTGCCTGGCAAACACAGAAGTGGTAGCTTGCACTTTCTAAAGATGCAGTAAGCAACTTGAATCTCATCACAGTGTGAACCTAAGATACTGAAGCTTTGAGTTTTCTGTTTCATTTGACTTGAGCTGATGGAATAACAGAGCTGAGTGCTCTTGAGTGAAGGTGTGTTTACTGTCGCCAGAAGTCACCAATAGTAAAAGGATTCCTCTTGGGCCCAGTTGTCGAGATTTAAATGTCATTACTGGCCTTTCTTGGACAAACTTTCTCTAAAGTAGGCACTAAAATCCTACCTCTGCCAGGTGGCAGAATGCAATATGCTCAACTAATATTTTAAATGCTTTTATTATTTTTTTAACTGTATGAACCCCCTAAGTTTCCTGCTTACTATAGGATTTTTTAATCACTTCAAGGCCTTGTTTCTCCATAGATGTGCATTTTCTAGAAAAAAATTTTACCTTGATAATTCCAATAACTTTGATAATTATAAACTATAAGCATCAGATAAAAATCTATATAAATATCTATACACACACTATTATTTCATTGAATTTTAAAAGAATTATTTTATCCTTCCATGTAGGAACATTGTGCATGGTTAAAAATTAAAGCTGTTATTTTAAAGGATAGTGATCTATTAGTGGTTTTTGTGATCTATTACGTCCACAAACTTTCATTAGGAAAAAATCAATTCATGTTCTTTCTCATGTGTATGTGTAATATGTCTATGCATGTTAGCCTCTTGTGCAGGCATGCTTGTAGGGTATTTACGTGGACCATGGGCATCTGAACTCAGGTCACCACAGAGGAATAGCAAGTGTTCTAAAACTGAGCGATTTTCCCAACCCCTGTATCTATTTTAATTTTATGTAGTACTTTTCCTTCAATGTACTTATAGTCCTCACATCTCATGTTTCTTCTTATTTTTCTGCTTAAAATAATGTTTCTTAATCCAAAGCAGCATAAAGAATAATTGTAGGGAACATCTTTGTGTGGCATTTCCTATATTGGAGGAGTATATAATATTTAAATGAGAATTTTATTTCACTTAATTTATTTTATTTTATTGAGAGCAGTTCTTAGTAAATAAAATTAATAATAGGTCCTATTTTTATGTTACTTTGTAATTTTTTAATATCTTTCCTTAAAAAAATGTTTGTCACTTACAGAATGTTGAGTGGAAAGTTTAAAAACATCTTAGTTAAAAAAAAAAAAAACTCACACTTCTAAAAGTCATTTTTGTTTGTATATTCTCCTCTTATGTATTAGTTACATCCCAACTACAATTTCCCCTTTCTCCTCCCATCTGAGTCGCTTCACCCTCCCTCCCGTCTGTCCCACCTCCCTTCCACTCCTCCTTTCTCTTTAGAAGAGGGCATGCCTCTCAGGGATATCAACCAAACATAACATATCAAGGTGCAATAAGACTAGACATCTCCCCTCATATTAAGGCAACTCAGTAGGAGGAAAACGCCCCAAAAGCAAAGAAAAGACTGGTCTTAGCTGTAAAATATATTAGACAGTTAAGTAAGCACTGTGATGAGGTTTAGGCACTCATGTAGGACAAGCTTATCTTTGTCCAGTACTGAATGAATAGATCTGCAAATCCTTCATAGCCATCAATGTCATGACACAACATACTTTCTAGTAAAGCCTCAGTATATTTTCCCCAAAACAAAAGTTCATATAAATTTATAGTACTATTTGTTCACTATGTTCTGGTGTGAATTAAATCAACTAAGCAGCATGTAATAAAATCTACAATGCTTGGATTTCAAAGACTTTGAGAGAATGTGTTAGGTTATAAATGATAGGCCCATAGTGGCAGCTAATGCAAATGGACTTCTACTGTCCTTTACTAATAGTGCCTTGCTTTCTGGTTTAATATAAAAGGCAGATCATAATTTTCTAAAGCTGAGAATTAGTTGAGAAATATGTTAAGACATTAATTAAATAGAAATCAAACTTCATCAAAAATTAAAGATTTAAGTTCAGTATGGTGGTGCATGCCTGTAACCCAACATGCTGAAGAGGAGGAGTAAATGTTTCTTGCAAGCATAGGCTATATAGAAAAACTTTGCCTCCAAATATTCCTAGAATTTTGTACTGCAAAGGATACAGAAAACAAAAGGGTAATCCACAGAAGAAGATGGGAAAAATAATTGCATTTTATACAGATGGTAAGAAGATTATTTCTAACATTTACAAACAATTTCTATAAGTCAACAACAGCAAAAAAACAAAAACAAAAAAAAAACCCTCAATAACTCATTTTTTAAGTGCAAAGATATAACTAGGGCTCTTTCCAAAGAATATGTAGAAGTGTCAAGGTACAAATGAGTAAGACATGGTTAAAAATCATGAATCGCTTGGGAAATATAAACCAAGCCACAATGTAATGTGCAGGCTGACATGCACTAGGTTGGCTAAAATAAAAAATGTCAGGTAACTCCAAATGTTAGCAGATATGTAAATGAATTGAAACCTTCATGTGCTATAGGAATATAATACAGTGCAGCCACTCTTGGAAGGCACTACCATTCCAAAAATAGTTGACCATAGCTAATTTATGACCCAGTAAACTTCCTCCTGTGTAAAAATAAAAATATGTGTTCATACAAACACTTATATAGGGATGCTCATGGCAACATTATCTATAAAAGCAGAAAGAAAAGAAAGAAAGAAAAAAAGAAAGAAAGAAAGAAAGAAAGAAAGAAGGAAGGAAGGAAAGAAAGAAAGAGAAAGAAAGAAAGAAAGAAAGAAGCAAATAAATCCCATTGACAGAAAAAATACATGCACAAAATATTTGCACTGTCTCTTTAGAGTTGAAATACTTTTCAACCTTAAAAATAAATGAAGTTTTGATCCATACTGTATCATGGCACATCTTTAAACCATTATATTTTGTGAAAGATAATTCCTTTAATATGATCCTGTTTGTTAAAATGCACAGGCAAGACAAATACCTAGAACGAAAAGCTTCATAGTAATTACATATGACTATGAAATGGCTGTACATATTTATGGATGTACTAAAATCATAGCACACTTTGGGTGAGTGATCTGTATGGTCTACAGACCATCCTAATAGAGTTGTTAATATGATTTACAGTAAACTTAGAAACATCTTTCTTAATATTAGAATATACTAATAAATATGTTTAGAAGCATGTTCTGGAAACACAATGGCTGCATAATTAGGACTTATTGTTCATGAGTTCCAGAAATTCTTAATGGCTTTCCTTCTATAGGGTTAGAAAGGGTAGGGGGAGAGGGAAAAGTTTATTTTTTTTAATAGGCTTGAGAATATCTACAAGGGATAAGTGATAATGTTCTCCAACACAATGTGTTGAATACAGTTGACTAAAATTTATTCTATATTTTATAAAGAACTATAAAGAAAAAAATTAAAACAGCTTTAAGAAGACAGGTATCATAATGACTGATCTGCTCTTTAGACTATAGATACCTGGATCCAGTCACACTGTTCTGCCTATGAATATTTATAACTATCATGTTCGTTTAAGAAAAGTTTTTTTTCTGAATACCTGGTAAATCTAACAAAATTAAGAAGCTACAGATAAATGCCACCTGATTAAGGAAATGCATTTTCAGAAATAAATCGAGTGTTGATTACATTATTATTATTATTATTATTATTATTATTATTATTATTATTATTATTATTATTATTCATGTGGGAAATGCCGGCTTCTTTCTTTCTCCTGCCTTTTCAGGCCAAATTTATGTAAATAAAATTGCTCAAGATTGACATGACGGTACAAAGACAATTATATGTTCAACCTTTAGACACGGTGCATGTGGCTTTTCTTCAAGCTACAGATAACTGTGCACATCATTTACTTCAAAAAAATAAAACTGACTTACAAGACTAAGTGACCTTTTGTTTAATATTCTTATCGGTAAGAGCACAAAGATGCTCAGAAAGGTTAAGCGACTTCGCTCTCTTTTATGTCATTAACGTCACTCTGCTGAACACTTCTCTGTCATGCTTTGGTGAAGTGGGTAGGAGAGGGTTTCCTTCCCATCAAGTTTCCTTTCGCAGCAGGAAACTGTACTAAATGATGGGAAAGTTATTTTAGGCAATACTAGCTCAGTGGTGCACTTGGAGATGAAGCTTTCACCAATTGTTTCCAGAGGTGGTCGGAGTGGGGATCATTAGTTTCTATCTAATTCGGATCCACTTTCCAGTAGAGTACCCCGCAGATTCTGCAAAGGTTCTTGCATCAAACTAAAGGAGTTTAAAGATCAGGAGATCTGCACGGAACAAAAGAAACCAAAACAGGACCAAGGGATTCCAAAAAGAAGTTCGGCAGCCTAAGCTTAAAGTAAACTCCAGGAGCAGCTGGCTGAGAAAGGCACCAGGGGAACTCCACTGATTGAATTGCAAAGATCGTCCTAACTAACGCTCAGCTTCAGGCAGCACCTCTATGCGCCCTCTCCAGCCACCTACCTTGCTGGCCTTCTCCGGGGACCAGGAGCATCAGCGCGGTCACCAGCCGTGCCCAGGCTCCGCCCCTCATTGCTAGGACTGTGCTCCTGTTACCGCACCGTGTGTATCACAGATCAGGAGAACCTGGCCTCAGTCCTCCACTCCCTGGCCTTTCTCAGAGTCTGTTTCAGGTCAGCCTTCATAGGAGCTAGGAGTCCAAATGGGTTCTAAGGGAGACTTCTGGGCCCTAGCGCCAGCCCTAGACTCCTCCCAAAGCTGGCTAACCCACCTCTCTGAAAGCCACGCCCAAGCTGTCCATGGGGACCCAGATCACTCAGCAGGTCGTCATCTGCATTAACATGGCCTTTAGGAGCTCTGGGATTCAGCTCTTACTCCTAACAAATAGTGAAACCTGCTCAAGTGCAAGCTCTCCAAAAAAATCTAGACTTTTTGGTGAGGTTTGGAAAGGATTTTGTTGTTGTTGTTGTTGTTGTTGTTGTTGCTGTTGTTGTTGTTCTTGTTGTTGTTCGTTGGCTCTAGGTTGCCTCATCTTAGATCAGACTGCCTTTGAACTTACAATTCTCCTTCTTTGACCCGTTAAGCACTGGGATTACAAGAAGAAGACATCACCATCTGGTTATAACACACATCTTTTCTTGTGGAGACCAGAGGCCAACCTAAGATGTCATTTGTCAAGCACTGGTGACTTAAGATAGAGTCTCTCTTGTTAGCCTACGAATAGTCTAGGATGGTGGGCCAATGAAGTCCAGGGATCTCAGCCAGAGGTGTGATTACAAGAAGGCTTTCTTGAGTGAGCTTCGGGAATTGAAATCAAATTATTATTATGACAGACAAGCACTTTAAGAACTGAACCATCATTTCCTTTGACAGAGTGGATGCAGTCTTAAACTTCCAGCTGTTTCTGCTGCTTTGCTTTGCTTTGCTTTGCTTTGCTTTGCTTTGCTTTGCTTTGCTTTGCTTCTTCAGGTGAACCTGCTTCCCAGAAGATGCCCTTGTTGTTTCCTTTGATGCCCTTGTTGTCTACTTTCTGCCCTCACAACTCATGGATGAGTTGTGAGGGCAGAAAGGAAAGAGTAACTGATGTCAGTGTGGTGCCAGCTCTTTGTGAGTGTAGGTGAGTTGACTAGGTGGTCTAATGCTGACCCAGGATTCTTCAGCAAAAAGGAAAAGGCCTTCCTGGTTGCTGGTAAACCTGAGAGTGGTATGAGTCTACAGAGGTGTAGTTGCCTCTGTAAAGAAAGCAGATCCTTTTGTAACTCTGTGTGTGTGTGTGTGTGTGTGTGTGTGTGTGTGTGTGTGTGTTTAATGTTTTAAATCTCCAGTGATTTTTTTTTCTGGAAGTTTCAGACCCAGAATTCCCTGATCAATCACCTAGGACTTTATCCTAACCAGCCTTGACCTAAGGGGAAAAGAGACATTGGTGAACAAAGGGTTTCCTGGACGGACTTGCTAGATTCAGATCACAGTTGTTCCTATAGAACTATATAGACAAGTGTGACTCAATGCAGAAGACAGGATACCAGAAGCATTAAGAAATTCTCTTTTAAATTATATACTTATTCCTTATAATATAAGAGAGAAATTGTCTCTTAGTAAACCATCAGAAAACAGGTGAGTGATCAATCTACTAGCAGAACTGCCCCCACTACCTAGATCTGTCACAAAGACCCATTCCACTACTATCTCACTGCTCATCTCTGGTGGACTTCCCCTGCTCTGGTGCAGGCCACATCAGTCAAAAGAAAGTGAGTGAGGTACCTGTCAGCTGAACTGTCCCACTCCCTAGATTCCGCACCACTGTTCTTCCCTACCTCAATGCCTGCCCTGCTGCTAGGCCACTGCCCCCAACTCTAGAAGACTTCAGATGTTTAATTGCCAGCCATACTAGTCAGAAGAACAGAGACCTCCTGCTGCACCAAAGGCCAGGCTAGCACCCAGAAGTCCAGCCCCAACTTGGTCAAAGACTCCCTTCTGATTAGGGAGTCTATAGGCCACCAGATATCCAGGCCAAAAAGGACAGAAGCCTAAAGTGGAAATAGAAACCAACGGACAAAAGAACCATCCAACAAAAACAAACTCAAAGTCAGCACATAGAGCTATAATCATCTCAAATCCAAATATCAGTGCAAAAACACAAGCAACAAGAGCCAGGGCAATGTGGCACAACCAGAGGACAGTTATTCAATGACAGCAAAACCTGAATTTCAATACAGCTCAAGCAGAAGGAAATGACCTTGCAACAAACTTCATGAAAATGATGAGGGACATTAAAGAGGAAATGAAAAAAAAAATCTCTTAAAGAAAAGAGAAATAAAAAATGGAAGAAGTCAGTACATCCCTTAAAGATTACAAAAGAAAAAAAAGAGAAAGAAAGGAAAAATAAACATATGTACACCTGAGAATGGAGATGGAAGTAATAAAGAAAACACAAAGGGAGGAAATTAGGAAATTCTAGAAATGGAAAATCTGAGTAAGTGAATGAGAACTACAGATGCAAGCATCACCAACATACTATAAAAGATAGAAAAAATACTCTCAGGGATTGATGATGCAATAGAATAAATACGATTCATCTCAGAGGTCAAAAAATGTTAAATTTAAAAAGTTTATAACACAAAACACCCAGGGAATCTGGGATACTATGTAAACATCAAATCTAAGGAAAATAGGAACAGAAGAAGGAGAAGAATCCCAGCTTAAAAGCTCAAAAAATATATGTAACAAAATTATAGATGAAAATTTTCCTAACCTAAAGGAAGAGATGCCTACAAAAGTACAAGAAGCTTATAGAACACCAAATAGATTGGACCAGAAAACAAAGTTCTCCTGCTACATAATAAAACACTAAACAAAGAACAATGAAAAAATATTAAAAAATTCAAGAGAAAAGGTAAAGTAACCCATTAAACTGCAAGCAATAAATAATATCACACTAGCAAAACAAAAAGAAAGGGATTACACACACACACACACACACACACACACACACACACACACACCACCACCACCACCACCACCACCACAACCACCACCACCACATAACTACCAACAAAAACAAAACAACAGGAATTAATAATCATTGGACATTAATATCTTTCAATATCAATAGACTCAATTGCCCAATAAAAAGACGCAGGCTAACATAAATGGATACAGAAAGAGGATCCTTCTGCTGCATACAAGAAACATCAACGTAAAAGATAGACATTACCTTAAAATAAAGGGTTTGAAAAGATTTTCTTAAAGCAAATGGCTTAGCTATTCCATGGGTATAAATACTCTAATATCTATCAAAATGGACATGCAACTAAAATGAATCAAAAGAGAAGGACATTTCATACTCATCAGAGGAAAAACTCAACCAGATGACATCTCAATTCTTTTAACATCTATGCCCCAAATCTAAGAGTACCCACATTTGTGAAAGAAACAGTACTTAAATCACATATCAAACCTCATATATTGATAGTGGAAGACTTCAGTGTCCCACTCTCACTAATGAACAGGTCATTCAGACAAAACATAAAGAGAGGAATCATGGAGCTAACAGACATCATGACTCAAATGGACCTAGCAGATATCTACAGAACATTTCACCTAAACAAAAGAAATACCTTCTTCTCAGCACCTCATAGATCCTCCTCAAAAATTGAACATATACTTGGTCACAAAGCAAGTCTCAGTAGATATAGAAAATTAAAATAATCACGTATATCTTGTCAGATCACCACAGATTAAAGCTGGATATCATCAAGAACAGAAACAACAGAAAGATTGCAAACTGAGGGAAATTGAACAACTACTTGGTGAGTGACTTCCAGATCAAGGCAGGAATAAAGAAAGAAATTAAAGACTTTCTAAAATTCAACACGAATGAATACACAACATACCCAAACTTGCCAGACACTGAAAGCAGCATTATTAAGAGGAAAGGACATAGAACTAAGTGAACTTACAAAGAAATTGGAGAGATTTTTTACTAGGAAATTAATAGCACATCTGAAATCTCTAGAGCAAAAAGAAGCAAACACACTGAAGATGAGTAGATGGCAGAAAATAATCAAATTGAAACCAATAAAGTAGAAACAAAGAGAAAAATACAAAGAATCAATGAAACAGAGTTGATTCTTTGAGAAAATCAACAGGATGGACAAACATTTATTCAATCTAACTAGAGGCAGAGAGAGAATATCCAAATTAAGAAAATTAGAAATGAAAAGGTAGATATAACAATAGACACCAACGAAATCCAAAGGATCATTAGGTTATACTATAAAACTTGTACTCCACAAAATTGAAAAAAATCTAAAGAAAATGGTACAATTTTCTCAATATATACTACTCATCAAATTTAAATCAAGATTAGATAAACGATTTAAAGACTTGTAACCACTAAGGAAGTAGAAGTAGGAAGCAATCATGAAAAGTCTCCCCAACCATCACCACCACCAATAACAACAACAACAACAAAATCCCCAGGCCCAGATAGGTTTAGTGCAGTCTATCAGGGAACTCTAGCAGTCAATAAATACCGTCAGTGAATTGGTTGGCTACAAGATTAACTCAAAATAGATAGTAGCCTTTCTATATACAAATGGCAAATAGGCTAAGAAAGAAGTCAGGGAAACAACACCCTTCACAACAGGCACAAATAATATAAAATATTTTGGAGTAACTAATGAAGCAAATAAAAGACATGTATAATGAAAACTTAAGTCTTTAAAGAAAGAAATTGAGGAAGATATCAGAAGATGGAAATATCTCCAATACTTATGGACCGGTAGGATTAACATAGTAAAAATGGCCAGACTATTAAAAGTTACCTACATATTCAATTCAATTACCGTGAAAATTTTAACACATTTTTTTCAGATCTTGAAATAATAATACTTAAGTTCATATAGAAAACAAAACAAACAAAAAACCAGGATAGCTAAAAACAATTCTATACAATAAAAAAATTACTGGAGGTACCACCATCTCTGATCTTAAGCTGTACCAAGAAGCTGTAGTCGTAAAACAAACAAACAAACAAACAAACAAACAAACTGCATGGTATTGGCATAAAAACAGAGACATTCTGACCAATGGTATCAAATCAAGGATATTACTGCTGTTCTCTTTTGAGGACAGGCAGTAGGGGAAAGGTATATGGGGGAGAAGGGAGGTGGAAGGGAGAAACTAGAGAGAGGGGAGGGAGGAAAAACTGTGATCTGGATGTCATATATGAGAGCAAAACAAAAGAAAAAAAGTTTAAACCATGTCTCAAAATTGAAATCATTAACCCATTTGGGAACTAAGTTCCCTTTGGCATACAAACTTGTTTGTAAGTTTTTTTCTATGTGTCCAATGGGCACCCAATATTACAAAGTAAAAGACAAAAACCTAGCTTCTTAGGATATTATGATTTCATGGTAATTATTAACCTAATACATGTAGAAAAAATTCAGAGATTTCTTAATATTTTAATTTATTGGGTTTTGTTGTTTCAGTTTACAAATAAAATTGAGAAAGAAAAACAAGTATACATCTTGGTTTATTTTTCAAACCTTCAGGAATAATATAATAAATATAATAAGGATCAAATTATAGACAGCTTTTTGGGAATTAAATTAGCAAAATCTGTAGAATAAATTTTGATACTTTCTTGGAGAAAAATAACACTTATATGATTTCCAGCAAACATAGTGTAATTGTATTACCCTCATCAATATTCATGTAAATTGTAAATTTTTTGAAATATTACTGAGAAATAAAGATCAAGAGACAGAATTGGCACAATGACTTCGGGGGCACAGGCCACCTGCACTCTGATTACAGTTCTGATACACACTTCTTGTCTGTGTAACTTTGAACATCATGCTTATACCCACTTCAGTTCAGTTTTTCCTGTACAGCAGGAATGAAAATAACACTACATAGAGTTTAAGAATCCAAAAGGTATGCGTGTTTGTGTGTGGGTGAAGTCGTGGAAGGAGGAGGTACTTTGTCTAGCACCTGGTTCCGAGTAGCTATTATGAATAAACATGATAATTTACTGTTATTAAAACAATGGATAAAACCTATGTAATTATGTATTCCTTTATCTCTAATTACATAAAAACATGTAGTTTCCCATTATTACTCTATTATAGTGTACTGCATCATCAGAACACAGTGAAAAATCACACTGTATAATATGAATTCTACATGCTTTACTAAATAAGAGCAATCTTGCTTTTTCCCAAAGTCATGTTAGCCACAGTACGGACAGAATAAAGATGAGAGACTCTCTTGCCCAAAAAGGAAAAAATGATAGGGCTGCTTATGTACTTCACTGTAGCTGAACATAAGGGCACTCAGAAGCACATGTGAAGCCATTCTTACTCTAGGAGTGATCAAATAGTGAAGGCTGTGGGGAGAAGAAAGAACACCATGGGTGCTCAAAGAGAATTAAAGTCATACAAGAGCAATGAATAACATATGATCACCCCATCCCCAGCAACACACACACACACACACACACACACACACACACACACACACACACACACACACACAATGTTAGAAAAGCACATGGTCCAGGAAGAGGGAAACAGAAACAAACAGAGCAACACAGACATGGAAAGCTCTCATAATGCCTCCTGTCAACCCCTCTCTGTTCTGGGAGACCCCCCATAGGCTGGCTGCCCATGAACTTGGTTGTTTGGACATTTTGTTTCTATTACTATCATTTACCTCTAAAATTATGTTGTTTGAGGTCGGGAGAAAATATAAATGATATAATTACTAAGTACTTTGTTAATGTTGTATATTTTGCCAGTGTAGTAATAGGAACCTAGTATTATGTCTTATAATTAGTCATCTGTAGAAGGTAGAATGACTAGTTAGCAGGCCATATTAAAAAATATCCAAAAACAAAACCAAAAAATCAGAGACAAGAAAAGTTTGAGTCTTTGCAGAGTAACATGTGATAACCATCTAGAAATCATTTATAATGATATTATAGTCAGTTATAGTGTAAGTGAAATGCCATAGGAGAGATGAGCCTACATACTCTCATTCCCAAGCTGTTTCCGTTTTGTTTTTATCCTGCAATTAAAATGATTCCTTTTTGTTAGTTCCTTAAAAGTTGATGTGAAAATTTGGATGAATGAAAGGCCACCTTTATTCCATTAAAATATATTAATGAAGAAGAGTGGTTGGTACTAAAAAGAGAATGGCCTGGAACCCACGTTATAAAATCTTTCACTCATGCTACTCCTGTTTCATGTAGATCAAAAAGTGTGTAATGTTGCAATCTTTAAAAGGAAAAAGCTAAAGTGCTTACTTATTTGGCCTGACAATGTATATGTGGGTCCTCTTTTGGAGTTCCTTACTTGAAATAATGACAATAGTTGCTATTCTTTATCACTAACCAGTAATGGCTTGGGCACTGGATCTTTCACACTGTTAGTCTTTGACAAGATTTGGCAAGAAACTCAAAGATATTGTTGCTTTGTTTCTCTATGGGTGAAGAACATTGCTACAAGCCCTTGAGCCAGTACAGAAAACAGCATCCTTGGGAGGGACCTAGCCTTGAGCCAATTACATCATTTTTAGAATTTAAAGCAAACTCAATATTTAATCTATGTCTTAAAGTAAGGTTCATGTGGTAGGGAATAGGGGTTTTCATGGCTACATCTGTAGTATTAGAAAATGTATGTTACTTCTTTATGTGTGTCTGTGTGTGTCTGTATGTGTGTCTGTGTGTGTGAGAGAGAGACAGACAGACAGAGACAGAGAGACAGAGAAAGGGGGAGGGAGGGAGAAAGGGAAGGAGGGAAGGAGGAAGGGAGGGAGGGAGGGAGGGAAGGAGGGGAAGAGAAGGAGAGAGGGAGAGAGGGAATTTGCTTGAAAGAAATACACCTATGTGTGTGCTCAGATCTGTCATACCTAACATTATTGGTATTTTTTTTGTGATAAGCCTCAGAAATCTGAACTAAAGTCTTCATAATTATGCACCAAGCTTTCTTAATATCTGAACGTTTTTCCTAGCCCTTGACATAAAGATCTTTTAAGAAAAAGCGCAAGAATAATGTTCACTTGGGGGGTCTCTATGCTCTTGAGTTTAGTTTCATTAAATTAAATACCAAGTCATCTAAACACTTCCAAATAACTTTATTATTTTATTTTCAAATAAGAACAATAATTCTTAGCATTTAAAATATTGTTGGGTTCCAGCTGCTTAGCAAATTACAAATTTAGTGACTTAAAAGATGTAAAAATTTCAATATAATTACTTCATTTTGAAAACAGAAGTATAAAATCAATTGATAATGTATTTGACACTGTTGACTTTTGTTCTTTATGAACTATTTTGTATTTTTCTTTTCCCAACTTTAATGATGTATAATCGACAAATTAAAATATAGAGTTAATGAATACAGTACGATGGACTTTTCATTACATTTATTTATTTTGAATAGGTATGCATGTGTTTTGGCGCAGGTATGAATGCCAGAGGACAACTTGCCAGAGGAAATTCTCCTTTTTTTTTTTTTTTTCAGGCATCTGTAACTTAGGAAGTCAGGCTAAAGTGCCTGCTGCCATTGTCCTGGCCCAGCATACACTTTGTTTTCATAAACAGAAACTCTATGAAGTGACTATAACAGCATGATCAATATACCTATAATTTCTTCTTTTCTTATCAAGAAATTGTTGCCTTCTTTCTTATCAGGAGAAGACTTAAGGTATTCTCATTGCAGATTCCAAGCAAATGATACAGTGTAATTATGCTAATGGACATTAGCCCTTCTAAACTCTCCCATCCCAACCAGCTGAGATTTTATGTCCTTTGACCAACATCTGGTTTACTCAAGGCCTGGTTGGTAACCACCATTTTGCTTCCTTCCTGATTCTATCGATTCAACTGACTTTTTAGATTTTTATCCTGGACGTGAAATCATGAAGGGTAGTCCTTTCTACGTTTGAGTTTAATGATACTATAAAATTCATTGACATAAATGCCAGCATTTCCTTATTTTTGTGGCTGGATAAGATATATACAGACATAATATTGTTTAGTCATTCATTCATCAGTAGACACTTGCCTTAATCCCATCTTGTGGCAATGGCCACGGGAGTAAAGACCTCTCCTTCAGATTTTTATTTCATTTCATTTTGATACACCTGTTGCTGACATTGCTAAGATATATGGAGGTTCTGTCATAAAATTTTTAGAAACCTCTATAATGTTTTTTACAATGGCTTTATCAATATTATATATGTGAGAGTTTCATTTTCTTCACATGCCAAAATGTGTCAATCCTTGTTTTTATTTTTTGTTTTGTTTTGTTTTGTTGTTGTTGTTTTATGGCAGCCATTCTAATGGGTGTGAGATGTTAGCTAGGTCATTGTGGTTTAAATTTGCATGATGTTGACATTTTTCTTTATGCTTTCACAATATATTTTCATCTCTTATTTTAAGACATCCATATTTTGAATGTTATCGAACTCAAAGAACCAATTTTAATAGTGTTACTATTCTCCTTGGTGATTACCCTGTCATCCAAGAATGGCAGGACTGATAAATTAACATCAAAACAATAAGCACTTGAAAGTACTTTCAAATACCAGCAGTGGCACACCTCACAGAGCAAATTACTCCAAGGTGGAAGCAGTAGTCCCAAAGGGTTAGAGCAATCACATTTGGGAACTAAATTGCTCCCTACAAAGAGTAAAAACAGTAACACCTTTAGAGAAACATCTGGGCAATGATTATTCAGACAGCTTGTGGAAATAGCTGAGGTAAAGATTGTTCAGACCACTGCTCTGACCAAAACTATCTGCTCTCAACTGTGCATACCCCAACCATCTCCTTTGTTTCCTTTTTCTATAAAATCTGAAAGTTCTTAGCAGTCTCTTTAGGCGGGATCCAGGGGGAGTAGACACTGATTACACTGATAAAGCGCCTTTCCTATGCCCTTGCTACAGCTCGTCCCTTTGACTAGAGTATTTAAATTCCAAGAGGTTAAGCTTTTGTCCTAAAAGTCTGATGACAGTCCAAACATTCTGAATGTTGAGGATAAAGATTACATCTTCAAGACCAGAGTAGGCTATGGAACAAAACCCTGTTATTATGAAAGAAAACGAGAGAAAGAACAGAAAAGGAGGGAGGAGATCCATTTTAAAATCACCTTGTTTTCAACCAGTGCTAAAGTCTTTCTGGAGACTCTGGATTATGGGGGAGCATGTGGGAAACTGTTTTGTAAGTCTTGTCCAGCTTGAAGAGACCTCCTGCATTCATGCCTTTCTGTCACCTTGATAGCCAATAGGGCAGTAGCTTTTTGTCTGTTTGATTTCAGTCTCACTCTTCAAATCTCTGATTGTCCTGATTCCCTTTTAAAGAAGAGTTGGAATTACAACAGTGTTACATGGAATAATCTTCCAAGGTAATTTAATCCCTTTTACAAAGTTTCTTTACCATGTTAAGTAACTTACACAGTAAGTAACAGAAATTGTAGCATTTGGTTCTTGACTTATGGGGTGTGTGTGTGTGTGTGTGTGTGTGTGTGTGTGTAGACGTCATTGTTGCTCCTACTACTATAGCTCAGATTTCAAGACTTCAGCTATCTTTCTCAAACACACAAATGTTTTACTAAGAGCTACTCCCAAACTAGAAACATAATTTCTATATTGGTTAAAAAAAAATGATAGCAGTTTTTAGTGCATTGTTTTCTTACCAACAGTATCACAGAATTGAACTATATAATTCCTGTGAATTCTTTTACTATCAAATTTGAGCATTTGAATGTGAAAAAATAACTTAATGTTAACAAAAAAATTCCAGAAGACTAGGAACTTATTTTCAAAACTGCAATTATTAGCATGTTAATAAATCAAAAGCAAATTTTAAAATGGTTAATGAAATTAAATTTGCTTCAACAATGTGATTTTAAATATGATTTTTAGTGCTACTTTTCTTTTGAATGAAGTTGAGTGTGTAACTTACTCTTTCATCAAGTATCCGTACACAGGAAGTAACACTGAGACATTTCAAGAATACGTTATAAAGTGCTTTTGAAATCAGTGTCTGACTAGTAATGTAGACCGCTCTGTTTGATTTAGATTCTTTCAGAAGCCTTAAATGAAATGCTGTAACAGGTGACGATGCTATGTGACACTCTGAGTTTGTTTATGTGATTCCTGTATTCAATTCTTTCTAAATCACAAAGCGCTTGAGCCTCAAGATTATAGCTTGTAACATAATGCATGCTTTGTATCTGGAAGTATATTAGGTTTGCAAAACAGTCTAAAGGATGTTTGTAAATTTAGATTTTGTTTTACTATTTTTTTGTTAACTTTACATCCGGAGAGCATCTTCCCCTCCCTCCTCAACTCCCAGTCCCTTGTTCTCATCTCCCCTCCTCCACCCCAACTCCCATAGTACAGTCCTTTCTTCTCAGAAAATGGGAAGCCTTCCATGGATATCAATCCATTTTGGCAAATCAAGTTATCGTAGGACTCCTATAGTGTCAAGGAAAGGCAGCACAGTTAGGGGAAAGAGATAGAAAGATAGACAACTTAGCAGGCAATAGCCCCTGCTCCTTCTGTTAGGAGATCCACATGAAGATCAAGCTGCCCAACTGTTACATATCTGCATAGGTCCTTCCCATGCATGCTGTCTGGATGGTGGTTCAGTCTCTCTCAGCCCCTATGGACCCATCTTAGTTGATTGTGTGGGCTTTCTTGTGGTGTCCTTGACCTTTCTGTCTCCTACAGTCCTTCCTCCCCCTCTTCGATAGGCTTGCCCAAGCTCCTTTGAATGTTCGGCTGTGAGTCTCTGCATCAGTTTCCATCAGTTTCTGGGTGAAGCCTCTCAGATCACAGTTATGTTAGTATAGCAGAATATTATTAATGGTGTCAAGGGTGGACTGCCTCATGGCATGAGTCTCAAGCTCAGCCAGTCATTTGTTGGATGTTCCCTCAATTTCTACTCCATCTTCACATCTTGTAGGCAGGACAAATTGCTGGTCTAAAGTTTGTGACTAGGTAGGTACACAAGTCCCTCCATTGGAAGTCTTTTCTGGTTACAGGCTCCATATCCCCCAGTGCTACAGTGACCCTCATAGATTCCTGGAAGTTTTCATTGTCCTAGGTTTCTTGATCATCCTAGAGATACCCATTCCCCCACACCAATTGCAGCTCCCCAACCCCCATTCTGCTATCCTTAACTCACAGTATTTCAATTTGAAATATACCAGATATAGTAGATACAAACCCATTTTAAGATATCCTGATTGAAGCATAGTTTATAAATATTAATGTTCAACTATTTTTATTTTTTTGGAATTTTATACTTATGTTTACATGTACATAGGTTCACCTAATTTTAATACATTCCTTGGCACACATTAACATATTTTAAGTTCTATCTAATCACCAATATCTAATTTTTTTAAATTTTTTTCTCTTTATTAGATATTTTCTTCATTTACATTTCAAATGTTATCCAGTAATTTCCCCTTACCCTCCCGCATCCCCGCCCTGCTCCCCTACCCACCCCCTCCCACATAATGGCCCTGGCGTTCCCCTGTACTGGGGCATATAAAGTCTGTATGACCAAGGGGCCTCTCCTCCCAATGATGGCCAACTAGGCCATCTTCTTCCATATGTGCAGCTAGAGACATGAACGCAGGGGGAACTAGTTAGTTCATGTTATTCTTCCACCTATAGGGTTGAAGACCCCTTCAGCTCCTTGGGTACTTTCTCTAGCTCCTTCCTTGGGAGTCCTGTGTTCCATCTAATAGCTGACTGTGAGCAACCACTTCCGTGTTTGCCAGGCACTGGTATAGCCTCCCATGAGACAGCTATATCAGGTCCCTTTCAGGATTATCTTGCTGGCATATGCTATAGTGTTTATTTTGGTGGCTGATTATGGGAAGGATCCATGGCAGCTGCAGTCACTGGTTGGTCCATCCTTTTGATTCAGCTTCACACATGATCTCTGTAACTCCTTCAGTGTGTGCTTTGTTCTTAATTCTAGGAAGGGGCAAAGAGACCACATTTTGAACTTCATTCTTCTTGAGATTCATGTGTTTAGTAAATTGTATCTTGGGTAGTCTAGGCTTCTGGGCTAGTATCCACATA
>LR749982.1:245932-284439 GCA_902729485.2 Mus minutoides | reverse complement strand
CACACACACACACACACACACACATACACACAAGCCTTGGGTAAGCTCTAAATAGTCTGATCATTTCTTGTGATTTAATTTTCCTCAGTCTTACAGGGCAATTATCTCCTAATTAAAGCTTTCTCTCCAGAAGAAAGGAGTGGGCTCATGAAACCCCAGAAATAAACAGAAATATCACATATCTGGAATAATTGAAACTTCCAGGATTCTCTGAGTCTCTTCCCTAGGTAAATAGAAGCAGCTGAGGGAGGAAAGATTCTGACCAGCCATGCTGAAGAGAGGAGAGATATTTTACAAACTGTGCAAAGTACTCCAGGGCTGCAACTTTTGTAAGTCATCACCCGTGTTGGACAGGTCTTTTGGTGACAGAGCTGGTTTTTTGAGTGGTATTCATTCTATAACTAACTTCTTATCTGTATTTCTGGTAGTTATCTCAATAAAAACTCACAGGTTCACCAAGTTGGACTTTGATGTAATTGTTATTTTGGTCTGTTATGGGTAGCCTCTCTGGGTTAAGTAGGTCTCTCTCTCTCTCTCTCTCTCTCTCTCTCTCTCTCTCTCTCTCTCTCTCTCATCTCTCTAGGAAAAATTTTTTCCTTGAACAAATACGCATCAAATCAATAAGAACACATTTATAAACAAATCAATAAGGACACAGTGAAAAATAACACTGACAGTAATAAAAACAAATTCTCTATGCCATGTTTGGTGAGACTTCATATGTATTGTTTTATATAATCCCCTAATCAGTTTTATTAGGCAAAAGTTAGTATTAACTCTGTCTAAAAATAAAAGAAATTTTAGGTCAGTTGAGCAGACTTACCTGGATAAGAAGGCACAAACAGTTGTTTGCATATTAAAACATGTCAACTTGGGAAAATTGTGAGACCCCTGCATGTTAAGGATTCTATTCCCAACTCTGAGAGTGCAAGTTGGATCTACATGGTGGAAGGAGAGAAGCAGTTCTTGTACGTTGTGCTCTGATTCTCATATACAAGCCCTGGTATTAATGTGCTCACACACAGGCACTCATGTAATTGTCATAAGAATGTTAAAACAAATCAGTCTATTTCCAGAACAGCCTCAAATCAATCAGTTGATTCTTTTCATCATCCATATCATCATCTACCTATCCTCTTTGTAATGAATTTCCATATCCTATTTTCAAATCAAAATTTGCTTCAGAACTACCCTTCGATGTCAACCATGCCTCACAAAGGGTAGCCAATCTGAAAGACACTTAATCAGTTTTGCATTTATACCATTGTGATAGTTAATTTGAAAGGGGAAGGGACAATGTTGTGAAATAACCAAAGAGAGGAATATAATTTACTTCAAAAGGCTGCCAACAATTGCCATGTTGAGGAAACAAGCAGCTTTGTGTAAAGGCCATGTTTAACATGGCCTTAATCATAGACTGCAGGCAGATGAAGCCTTTGAAAAGAACTCCCTTCTTCTATAACATCAAAACCAAAATGCAACACCCCTAGTCCTCAGGAAGCTGGGTTTCCTGTCTCTTATTTCTTAGACTGAAAAGTTATGTCTCTTGAGTGTCAGTTTCAACTCTTGGCAGTTATGAAAACGTCATATACTATTAAACAACTGTAATAAAAGGATTTAGTAGCGATAACAGAGTATAGCATAGGAATTAAATAAAGATGGCAGGAAAATATAAATCACTACTTACAGGTTTCATTTCTTTAGAACAGACATATCATTGACTCCATACAAATTGATTATGATTCAGTTTCTAAGAGGACATGGCAGAATCATCTCTTTTCACAGGGCTTCATAAAATCCTTGTTACAAAAGAATGATAAAATTTCTTTAACAAATCAGTGTAGTTAAATTTCCCTGATAACTTTAAAAAACAATGTACTAGAGTAAAAGTCAAAACTAAAAACAGCTGAGTTTGTTTTTACTATCATAACAAAACTAAAAATGTTTATGAAATTGGAAATAAACAATTGTTTAGGACAGGCATGATTTAGTGAGTACAGAGCTGAACTAGGGACAACACATGTGTGACATTAATATAGTGGAAAGCCCTGTATTCGAGGATATAGAGAGATTTAATAGAGAAATTGTATGCACATGATTTTATTGAAAGATTTGGATGTATAAATTTCAGTGTACACTAGTCTGATCAGAAAATGGAGGTAGGTTAGGAAGCCGTCCATGCCCCTAGAGTCACTAACTTTGCACTCAATGGCTACAGCAGTACTGAATAGAAAATGGAACCAAAGGTAGCTGTATACTGATCAAAATGCCCCTGGGCACACAAAACCAAGGATTGGACATTGGCATGAAGCACTGTTACTAAAAGCCTACTTCATACTGCCTTCTTGGAAAGCAACATAAAAGTGGTAGGGATTTGATTTTGTGGTACTCTTGTCTTTAAAATACCACATGGGATGTCTCCTGGTGAAAATCAAATTATCTATAGAAAGCTGGTTAGGGTAGGGTATAGAAGCAATTTGAATTTTTTCTATTGTTTTATATTAAGTGAAGGTATATGCTCAAGGAGATGCAGATGAATCTGATGTCAACAAACAGTGGACAAGACAAACTTAAGAAGTCAGTTAATTCTATGAAGACAATATTTACCATACAATCACTCTTCTGTCCACATGCTTGTTTTGACTGGGTTTGTTTTTTACCAATCATCTTTTCTAGCAAATGTGTTCTCTGAAACAGCATATTATCAGTCACATATAATTTTTAGATCTGTTTAATCCTTCCTCTATTTGTTCTCCCCCTGCCTTTTCTCCTGGTGATCACACTCTACAAGAATAACATTCTATGTCATAACTGTGAGAAAATTATTGAGTAAACCAAGCTTGAAAGTTAATATAGGAATTGTTCCTCAAAATACTGTTAACTCAGAAGTCTGCTGACTATAAGGCCTGAAAAACCCTCAGCACTCTTTCACTACTGACCTTCAACCTACCTAACAGTGATGTGTTGGAGACCTGCAGGTGCCATGTCTGTCTGTCTGTGGTCCTGAAACCTCTCTGGGTTCATCTACAGAATTTTTACATTTCTCTCTTGTGATTTATTTATACTATGCATGTGAGTACATTGTGGTTCTTCTGACACACATGAGAGAAGGGCATTAGATCCTATTACAGATGGTTATGAGCCACTATGTGGTTGCTGGGAATTGAACTCAGGACCTCTGGAAGAAGAACCAGTGCTTAACTGCTGAGCCATCTCTCCAGCCCACATTTCTCACTTATAAAGGTCACTTTTATTTGCCAGATGCAATTGTTGTCTGAGAGACGTACTACTGAATAAACTCAGCCTTTCTTCTTCTATCCAAACTCTAACTGGCTGATTCAACTCAGCTGTTAAGGCTCAAACTCCTCTACAAGCAGACTGATTCTAACTGGCTTCTCTATGCTCCCAACTGAATTGCTTCCATTGGCCCCAAACTAACTCTTACAATCTGTTCAAATCTTGTGGCTCCTTGTCATCCTCTGAGTCATTCTGTCCTCAACTGTAACCTATCTCTGTAAAACTATCCTAGTAATTCATTCTCCACCTCTCTCTCTCTCTCTCTCTCTCTCTCTCTCTCTCTCTCTCTCTGTGTGTGTGTGTGTGTGTGTGTGTGTGTGTACTGCTCTCTTAAATCACCTCTATTTTCTGTCTGTTCTGCTGAGAGTTGGATATATACTATCTCTGACCCATTCTGTCAAATCTTTTTCTGATTTGTCACTGTCACTTTGTCTGTTCCTCAATTAGGAGTCACCTTCAAACATGTATGCTTCCTTCAAAAAAACTAATTTTACCTTAAAGGACATATCAGTATTCTAGCCAGAATGATTACAGGGGTGTGGTGTCTCTTCAATCCAGGTGTATCACACAGACTTATATCTTTAGATATGATCCCATGTCAAAGCATCCATGCTGCTAGATTAAAATTCCTCTACATTCAGTTTTCTAAATTCATTATTACCCTACATTTCAGCATAAGGCAACATCACAGTTTTTCTGATGATCTGATGTTTTAATTAATACATAATGTTCTCCTTTCCTCTGTTATCACTTTTAATTGCTGTCTTTAATGTTTTGTTTGATATCTTTATGGTCACTCCTGATCACTTTTGTTCACTGTTGCATAAAGTTCTTCTCATAAAGTTTTAATTCTAACACATCTGTGACATGGTTATAAAAAAGTATTGATTTTAGACTGCAGGCAATTATACAAGTTTTGAAGTTAATCCTATAAATACTTGAATATATATATATATATATATATATATATATATATATATATATATATAATTTTATTTTATTTTTACTGGTGAGACAACTGACTTCTGTTATTTTTTTATTCATTCTCTATGTATCATTGATTCCTCCATTACTGCTTACATTTGTGTTGAACTGAGATTTTGATAATGTGCTTTGAATCTTCCTTCTGTTTTCTTCTGTATTTCTTTATTATTTTCCAAGTGAATGCTCTAGAGGTTAGAATTAATGTGTTAAACTTATACAAATACAAAATAAATAAATAAATAAATAAATAAATAAATAAATAACCTAATACAAAGACTGTTTTAATTAACATCAGGTAGTTTCAGCAATACTTCAAACTCTATTAACCTCCCTCCCCTAAATATCCCTGTCACAATTTTGTTATTGTTGTTGCTGCTGCTGTCTAAGACTCACAGCGTTTAACAAGTTTAGCTGAGTTTATCTGTGTTATGACAGATTTAGAGATTAGTGGGCTGCTTATTGTTATAAAACTGAAAACAATGACTGTTTCTCTTTAAGAATCCATCAGGATTAATCCCATATGTTCTTCTTCAATCCATGATAACTCTATTATCCACTTTCAGCTCTTAGATTCATCCTACCCCTGCCTTTCCAATATTTTCTGATCCTTAGAGGGAGTGGTGTACATATCCTGTTTAGTTCTGAGCACTGAATATCCATGTATTCTCGGCACATTGAGCAGGCACACAGCTTATATTCAATGGTATCCATTACAGAAGATGTTTCTCTTCTGAAACCTGCTATATTCTGTAACCAGTAACATCTATCAGTATGAATATAAACATTTAGAAAGTATCTTGGTACCATGAAAATATAATTAAACAACAGTAAATGTGCCTCTAAGGCCTAAGACGTCTATGGCCATGAGTTTGTGACTAGGTTTAAAATACCACATAGGAATCCTTTTTATGAAGCTGTCCTCAAATACAGGCAGAGAGCAGTTTGTTACCACCATAACAATCATGTCACTGTTGTACACAGGGCAAGTCTTTCACAGTAGATTGATATTATCTGTCACAGAGTTCACCTCCTTCCCTGTGAGCCAAGACCATCATCAATGCCCAGGCACAGTTTATCATAGCTGCAGCCACATTCCCTCTTTTATCCTTCCTCTTCTCCTTCTCCACTCTCCTTTTTCCCCTCCAATGCAGTTATGCAAACCACTAATAGCCATCTATCCTGTTAGAAAGTAAGTTCCCCTGATATGTCTACAATCAAATCCTTAACCTATCATACTGGTATGCTTCTGAGGGTAAGTGTGCTTCCAAGAAGAGTTATATCATGTCACACTTCGCTGAGGAAAGACTGGAAGAGGAAGTAGAATTTAGCATTTTACTACTAAACACAATCTCCTGTCCTCTGCTTTAAGAAGGTAAAGAATTAAAACAACCTCAAATCTACAGATTGTTTCAGTAGTACAATGAGCCTAACATGTGGCTCTTCAGGCTTTAGAACTGGTTTGCTGAAGCAGTTTGGGAGCATTCTAGTACCTGGGGCTCCAACAACCCTAAAGAACTGGGAGGAGAGCTTACTGGGCCATTTTGGTGGGAGTTTGGAAGAGCAGAGTGAAGAGAAACTCAGACAGTGGCGGCTCTAATTATGAGGTTTTAGAAGGGAACAGGGGTTCTATCTTTGCTAGAGCCGCTAGCCATTTATGTGATAGTCTAACAAAGAATCCAACTTCATTCTATCTGTCTTGAGAACCAGAGTGAAGTAGAATACTGGAGTGATGTTCAAATTAGTTGGATGGAAGAACCTTCAGTACAGGACAGCATGAAGACTATAGCTCACTTCTCATCCAAGCTACAGTGAAAGAGCAAAAAAGTAGAGCAGAACATATGAAAAGAAATCTGATTAAAATTATTAAAGAGATAAGTACCTTTAAAGAGAACACTGCTACTTCAGGGGGTCAACTAGAATGGTGTCGTGATGACAAAATCCTATCCATATAAGCTTGCATCTTGCATATTTATTTGAAAGAAGACAGCATATGCTGACAATGTTGCTAGAGTCAGCCTGCTCCAAAGATACTACCCATGGAAGTGTTATTACAAGAGTCAGCATGAAACTGACACAACAGTGATCCAAAGGGGACCAGGCTCCATCCCACACAGTAAGCAAGCAGACATTGGCAGCATTGGCAGTATTGTCAATTTAGCATTATTTTGGTAGACATAAAAATGTCAAGAGAGTGAGAATCCTAGAATATTGTACGATAGCAATTGTAAGGCCAGAAAATGTATGACAGGGCCAGGATTCTTTCAAAGTGACCTTGAAAGGCCACTGCATGAAGCTATAAAAGTATAGACTAAGTTATAGTGGAGTGCTATGGGTATTGGAGATAGAATAAAATTACATGTATACAGTAGAACTGGAGAGATAGAGAGAGACAGAGAGACAGAGACAGAGACAGAGAGAGAGAATGTGCACCTCAAAGAGCAGAGATGGAGGGAATTTCTACCCAAGTACTGTGGGTTCCAGACAATTCTATCATGAGTTCCAGATTCCAGACCGGATCTACAAGGTTTGATGTTTCCTCTGCTGAGATCTGATCTTGCTTTGGTTCAACATTTCCTTGCTCTGTCTCTACTCTCTATTTTTGGAATAACAGTGCATACCCTCTGCCTTTGCATGCTGGAAATATGGAACTTGTCTTCTGTTTGTACATAACACCACAGTCAAGAAATAACCTGAATTTCAGAAGACATTTTGCACTGTAGGTAGAAACAGTGCTGGGATATTAAAGACTATGGAGACTTTTGAAATTGGTCTGAATGAATTTTTTTCTATTATAAATTGGCCATGGGCATATGGAGACAAGAGGGGGGAGGAGGCAAAGGAACAGTTTGGGTGCCATGATTGGTATTCTTGATTGTCTACTTGACTGAAGGCTTTAATCTGGATCTTGGAGCAGGAGGATACACCTTTATCCTGTGTCTCGCCTTCTGCTGCACGTCTATATAAAGACGTGGAAGAAGGAAACATTTGCTCTTTGCCTGCTTGCTGTGTCACATTGATAGCAAGTCCATTCCTTCACTGGCATTAAAGCCTACTTCTTCAGGATCCCAGTGTATACTGAAGATCAGTTGAGACATCTACTCTCATTGACTGAGCAACTACTGAATTCTTGGGCTTTCTATTCATAGCTAGTTATTGTTCTCTCTGGTCTGGTTGGCCTATATGGTTCATGCAGGCAAAGGTAGCAGAGATGATGAAATGGGGGCTGGTTAGAAGTCCTTACTAGTATGGACCAATTATAAGAAGGCAAATCAACTGTACTTAGAAAGATTCGAGGCTTATAAAACTTTGGAGACTGAAGGTAGGAGCACCCAGGATAGGCAAAGTTTATTCGTTGGCTGGGGGCTTAGGGTACTAAAATTCTGCATTAGCATGGGGAAGCATTTCAGGAATCTCAGGTGCATGTTGAGAGGGTTCCTTAAAGAGGAAGGAAATTGAACCTGTAATCTAAGGCTATATGACATTCCTCATGCAGAACTGTGTATGAGGGCCTTAAAATTCCCTGAGACAACATCAGAGAAGGAGAAACCATGCCAGTGAAGGGGGCCCTCTATATTGCACAGAACTCAGAGCCTATCCAGTCATGGTGGACTTTGACTTGAATTAAAATCATTATTATATTAACTGGATTATAGCCTGTAAATCATTCTTATAAATCCCCTTTATATATTATTCATTCTATAAGTTCTGTTACTCTAGAGAATGCAGACTAATACATGTCTCAAATTGACTGGAGGTCCCCCCAGTCTCTGTCTCCTGAGAATTCCAATTTCAGTAAAAACAGTGGAAAGTGGTACCATCAAAGATCAGTGGTGACCAGAGACCTGCAGCCTCAGTTATTGGTTTTATAATCCACTGTTTATGAAGGTAGAGTTCTATTCTCAATGGGTGTCAGTGCTGCTGATATCTAACTAGATAACAAACTTTTCTCTAGAGATCATCCTGGCTCAGTGCCTGAATGCTAGGATTTATAGGTATATGCCATCATGCTTGCTAATATTTTATACTTACACAAAATATTCTCTCATGATTTGTGAATTACTTTTGCTTATTAAATGAGAGGTGTATATCCTAGCTCCTGATCTTCACTGAGATTATATTTATGTAATTAGCCTCCAAATTGTTCACATCTCTGTCTTCATTTACCACCTACCACACACTAGGATTCCTATGGTTTGGGTTGTGTCATTACAAACTTTAACTCACAATTCACCTTTAAAAAATATTGTATTGGGTTTCAATTATGTGGATGTATGTGAGTGGACATGTTCACATGAGTGCAAAAGTCCAGAGACACCTGACATCTCTGGAACTGGAATAACAGGCAGTTGTGAGCCAACCAACCTGGATGCTGGGCTCTGAACTCTGAGCCTCTACAAGAGTATTATATACTCTTAACTTATTTTTTTTTCTGCTCACAAAAAGCATAATAATGCTTTTAATTTCACTAGGACCAAATTCACATTGTTGTGAACGGATCTGTTGCCAGATGGAATTCTGTACTTTCCCATAATGCTTTGAGGTATGCCACCAATCTACTGGGGTGTGATGACTCTGTAGGCAGCTTAAAAACAAGAAGTATGTGGCTCCAACTATAGCACTGGAGAGTGTATTAAAATACTTTAAGTATATGAACCTAATGTACAGGCATCTGTGAAACTTCTACATGTAAAACTTTACAAAACCCTCTCATCTCCATCCAGAGGGTTCTAATAAGTTACAGGAACTGAGAAACTGGAGATCTGTCTGCCATTTTCCCTACATACATTATTTTGGGTGTTCTAGGGTGTGTCACTCAGACATATTTCAAAAGTAATCTAAACATGATAATGATATATACAGAGGTTCCATATTTGGCTCTGTGTGTGTTCTTCATTAGTGCACAACGCCTAACTGCAAATGTGAACCAGTGTAAGAAAATTCTTCTGTGAATCAAACACTATCCATCAGGGCAGGGCACAGTCCACGACCAGCTGGCCAGCTTTCCATCCTTGTGCTAGTCTTTGTGATAAAATGATTTACTCTTAACTTCTAAACTCTCTTTTTAGGCTCCATATTTTTTGTTATATCTTTACACATCCTTAACTGTAAGTTCTACTCTTGTTTATGTACATTGTCTTCATTTCGTGTCATTAGCTGCTTCCAAGATTATTTGGCCAAGTGACCTGTGAACTCTTAACATTCAAAACCTTACTTATCTAATTTAATGTTGACAAAAACAGTCTTTGAGTTGAGTTCGACTCAACTAACCTTTAACAAACACAAGCATTCCTCAGATAACTAAAGCTCTTAGATTTAGGGATAGAAGTATACAAGTGGTAATACTGCTCTTTTACCAATAGGTGGCAGCAAGTTACAAAAATTAGGGGAAGTGCTTTATGAGTAGCTATAATATTTACCAAAGGGTTAAAATGGCATATTGAAGTGTGTTGTTGTTCTCTGACTGAATAGCAATTTTATAGGTTTTATTTTTCCAGATATCTAGCAAGGAGGAAACATAATCAATAAACTAGGAACATCTGGAAGCTTTTCTGACTTAAATATTCAAACTCCTCAGGGTCCCCAACGTACATTCCTTCTCTGCTCTTCTTAGACCGCTTTGTGGCCACATCTTTGTTTGCTGATCACGCAGAAGAACTGAATTGACTGAATATTGTATGGGGGAACATCTTTTCTTTTCAGTTGATGTCATCGCCCCTTCGATTGTGCATGAAATAATTGTTACTCATTCCACATAGATTCTCTTGAAGTAGTTATCAGGTGATTTCTAATAAATACTAATTACACATGATGCTGTATCCTCAGGAGAAAAAATTAAAACAGCAACATCTGCAGCCATTGGCTCAATCCAATGGCTTTTGTTGATTTTCCTGCAGAGGAGCAAAGTGATTTGTTTGCACCCTTCACAGTAAACAGCAACCAGGTTCCTTCCTATTAGGCATGTGGGTTTGCTCTTCATCTCTAAGCAACTCACACTTTCCCCCCAGACCTGCACATTCCTTCTCTTCCACTTAGAAGACAAGGTGGCCTTCCTATTACAAACTCTGTCTTTCTAAAGGAAGAGGTATTCCTCGGTCCCTTGAATCAGGAGAAATCTTGCTAACCTATCCTTTATAGGACACAAAAACTTGTCTCTTCAGGACCTCTCACCTTTAGTTCTGCGAGGATCTGCCTTCCACACTAGTGAAGGAGAAATTCCCTCCCAGGGAGAAAACAGCACTATGCACATGAAGAGAGGAAATAAAGAAGGTAGAGGTAAAGGAATTGCCTCCGTTAGTGTAGTGGGGGTGGCTTGTTTTGGACACTGACTTGGAGTGATGTGGTTTCTGAAGCCTTTAATACCAGTCTTTTCTCACTAATATCCCTGGGCCCATGGCATTACAGAGAGAGCAAAGTAAGAAGTGGGGATGGGTAGATTCCAAAAGAATTCAATCAAGCTATGATCAAAGAGCACTAGGGATGAATGTGAAGGGCAGGGTTTCTCTTACTTGGCTTCCTCCTTCTTGGCATTTAAATACAATGTATTTGTATATTAAAGCAAACAATAATTATTTGAGTAATTCAGTGACTTGCCTTCCAGAAACATGTAACATATTATACTAGGTAATATATAGTTATATAACTATGTAACAATATTTTATATATTATGTTATATATAACCATATCCAACAAAAAATCACAATACAATACACATAGAAAGTTAACAAATATCAGAAGCACAATAAAGTTTAAAGTGTACACTTTTAATCACTCAGGCCCTTTTAGAATATTTTCCCACTGCTTTTGACTGTTTACTTTTAGAGGATCTCCTCTGATGATGGTACTGTTGATGCAATATTTTATATAAAGTGAATGAAAAGATAATTCAAACTTCTAGCATAATTGAAATAAATGTATATTATTGACAATTATTTAGGAACATCTCTTGCCTCACAGACTGTCATTAGCTCTATGAAAGAAAACTACTGGAAAAAAAAAACGCTGTGTCTGCATAAGCTGATTGCTTAGAACTTCAGTACTGTAGAGAGACTGAAATATTACAAGTTCTGAACTAGTAGCTTCTCTTGGGCTAGCTTTAGCCCCTCCCCAACCCCCAACAGACATTCCTCTATGCCTCTATGTCAGAACTAGCATCCTGTAGCTAACAGATAAAATCCTTTTGAAATCTATTAACTTAGCAGACTACTGGCACCCACCAAGCCAGAAGCTGAGAATGTCATCAGATAGCAACCAAAGCCTCTAAAGGGGCCTCATGCATCTTCCTGTAACCACCGGCCAACGCATTTCTATCTTGCTTTGATTTGTGACTTTCTTTGAACTGCTTCCACATTGGAACATGACATTTGGATTAACTTAAATCGAGGGTCCTGGCCATGGTCACTCAAAACAGCTTCAGAATTAGCTCTCTTGTTCCCCTTATAGGAAGAGCTGAGTTTTGTGTCATGGTTCTATCATGTCATCTTTAGGATTTTTAGTCCTTTCATTTGTAAACAATTACGACTTGAGCATGAAGGATGAGGAGTTAGACAGATTCCTTGGTATGCAGACAAATAGAACAAAGGTCCATGACTCGGTAAAAATGATGGTGAACTTCCAAAGTGGCTGACTTCATCCTTATCCTCCTGATGTGCTGGGACAAAACACAAGCAGCAGTAACAGTGTAGAACAAGGGCCTTGTGGGCTTTTCTCCTGCTGGGAGGGCTCTCTGCTTATGGACCAGTCTGATAAGTTCAAGACCAGACAAAGATGTGTTTATTGTAAACATTTGGTCCTATCTGACTCCCTGTCTCTGTTCAAACTGACCACACCTAAAAGACCAGAAAGCCCACAGCCTTCAAGAAGTGACAGGTCTCAAAATGTGTGTGTGTGTGTGTGTGTGTGTGTGTGTGTGTGAGAGAGAGAGAGAGAGAGAGAGAGAGAGAGAGAGAGAGAGAGAGAGAAATTCCTCACACTTAATAAAAGCCTTTCTTTTACTGGACGATTGTGATTTCTGCTTGGTTTCTTTGAAATTTTCCCTGCTGCTCCCTCTTTTATTCAATCATTTTTCCTGTTTTTTAATTCTCTTAATAATCAAGAAAATAAGCTTCACCAAGAACTCTAAAGGGTAGCAGGCTAATCCTCAGAGACCAGCATTTCAATTTGCCTACTTTATGATCATTTTCCTTCATTATGAGTGCATTTTAAAGTCTGGTGCTTCTGGACATATTTCTAGAGTGGATAAAGCCCGGGCTTAGGTACTGACATTCTTCCATGAATCCTACCTACGCAAAATGATGGGGGCAGAAAACTATCACTAAACAAAAACCTTGGGATACCAGAAGTACCCATGAAGGAAACTGAACCACATGCATACATCTCAGAGTTTCCTAACTCACCTTCCTTTTGGCCAGATCAAAATTCTAGAACATGCCCTTGGAAACTCTAGAGGCCACACTAATGTTCTCACAGCCACCTACAGGAGGAGCAAAGTGAAGAGACATGTCTGAATTTATTTCACACAAAACTGATACATTTGAAGAAAAAAAAAAGACATGAAAAAATGTTACTTTGGCAAATGTTGTAAAGGCATACCGCACATTTCCAGAGTTCCTTGCAGGGACTATAGAGAATCTCCTTAGTGGTAACAGAAGGATCAGACACTTAGCAACCTCAGCCTGGTGATAGATCCATCTTTATCTTGAGAATTGTGTTTTGTTTTACCTTTTCAAAAAGTGGATATTTTATATATTTACATTTCAAATGTTATCCCCTTTCCCGGGTTTCCCTCTGGAACCACCCTATCACTCCCCTCCCTCCCTCTGCTTTTATGAGGGTGCTCCCACATCCACCTCACTGCCCTGGCATTCCCCCATACCAAGGAATCGAGCCTTCATAGAACCAAGGGCTCTCCTCATGGCTACCAACTCTTCCTGGACTTGGCTAAGGCCCCATACACACAACTTGAGGAATTTATCTCCCTACATACTAGAGATATTACTTCAGTGTTCTATCAGACTATCATTTTATCTTACAATTCCATCATAAAAGCAAAGAATAGCAATGAGTAACTCACCTACGGGAATGTTTCTTCATGCTTTTATAGTATGTTTCAGTGTTTCAATGTTGATTTTTTACAAAGGACTATGGCTACTAACTAGGTTTGCTGTCACTAGTAATAATTCAGAAAATACATGTAAATATGGCTTAGTAAAAAGACTCATCATCTAACTTATTTACATAGAGCAAAACCTGCATTTACCTACAGACTATGAGTCAATATGTAAGTAGGCATGGCAGGAACTGCAAGCCATCCCCATGTAAATATGCATCCTTGTGCATACACAAACTATCTCTATAACATAATGAAGATTAGGTACATGAACCTGAAAACCACAGTACACTACTTCACCTCGGTAAAATTACCATTTAGTCTCTCTTCAGATTTAAGATTTAGTGATTACTTTTAGTGCCATACTGATTTAGATTATATTATGACCAGATTACTAGTAATATCCTTGTATTGATTATGAAAGAACAAAAATTATTTAATCAAAAGTGTATATCTGAATGCTGGGCTGCCATTGTAAAGATGCCTTAAATATTGGAAATAATGTGTGTATTGTCCACTGACATTAAAAATGTATTTACATCTTCATATCCAATTTCAAAAATAGAAAATAAAATAGAGAATATTTATGCATAAATATACCATAAGCATTATTATTTACTAGAAAAGAGCATGCTAGTTAAACTGCACCAAGAATTATATTGTCTGGGTCTGCCTTATATAAAGTAATATAGTCGCAGGAGAAATGGCTCAGGGAGGTTTAGAGCATGGGCTGCTCTGGCAGAGGACTCAAGTTTGGTTCACAGAACTCACATTAAGTGGCTCAAAACCTACTGTAACTCCAGTTCCACAGAATCCAACTCTATCTGGCTGCTACAAGCACCCATGTGCCTATGCTGCAGGAAACACCATACATTTTAATACATTCATTAAATTAAAAATTAGTAAACTCACTAAGGTAACAAAATAATGCATGCAAAATCATATGCAATATGTACATTAAAAATATAATTATATATTTTGAAAGATAGAAAAATAGGTATTATAAAGCAGATCAACTATGTATTAGTTAAATCATCAAAAAGTTTGAACTCCATTTAAGTTGTAGCTCATCACAATACTTTCTGAAGACAGCATAGGTTAGTGCTTTGGACCTACCTCGTCTGACACCAAAATTTTGCTTTTATGTACTCTATTATGGCCTCTGTTTCAGTTTCTACATCCAGATTGCTGTGAGTTCCCCCTGGCTTCTCCCTGGCTTCTCCAGATTACCTCTGTAATTTGGAGTAACTCAGTATGCCATTTAGAGTCCCCCAGTGGACTCCTACCTCGTAGTGTAAGATGAAATAAGATGTCTCTCAAGTTGTTTTTGGTCAATGTTTTATGCACAGTAATACAAAGCACACTAGGATAAATATGTTATCATATTTTCTGTTTGTAACTTATTTTCCTGAGATTATGCATGCTGTCATAGGTAGTTTTACTTCTGGTGATGGGCTACAGTCTATTTCAGGCTGGTGGTTTAATAGAATATATGTAGAACACTCCAAAATACCCCAAAATCTTACTCTTTACCACTCCTAGATGAGACACAGCTCGTGCAAGGTAGACCAGCTACTTCAAGGCTTTGGCCGAATATGAGTCTCTCTAGTGACAAAATCTGAAATATAGATTTTATTTATTTATTTATTTTGCTCATATACATTTGTTTTACCTGGGAGGGCATGGAACCCCAGGAAAGGGGATTTCAAAAGTTCTTGCAGTATTTACCTGTGCAATCTGGAAAAACTTGTGTGTCCTTTAGAGTCTGTAATAATTTGCTCTATAATGGGAGTGAACAATGGCTGAATGTGACCTATTTCCCGGAGGGGCATTCCATAGCTTGCATGTAAATGAAGTTGTGCCTTGCTCTTCACAGATGCATTGAATGAATATTGTTCATTAAACTATGCCCCGGTTTTTCTTGCTCTTCCCTATGTTAGTCCCATGGTAGTGACGGATAATCACATGTGCTAACCCAAGGCCAAAGTCCTAGTTTGACTACTTCATAGACCTATCTTCCTAGGGAGATGCTGTGCTCATTTCTTCTTATTTCTGCATAAAGCCAGAAATGAAGTATAGTAAATGCACTGTGATTCTCAATTGGTTTTAAGTGGTTTTATTTTTTTCCCCCAAAGAAAGTATTCCATTAAGAATGTACTGTGCCATTTTAGTTAACATGTAGCAGTATGTTGGGAAAATGTAGTTTGTGACTATTTTTCTGGACCTTCCAAAGGTATTTTCTTAGAAAGAAAGATTCATCAGTTACAGACAACTGCCTACATTCAAGCCCTTTCTTGTCCTGTCCTCAACCTCAGCCTCACCATTGCTTCCATACTATAGGTCAATTGCACAGTTTTCCTGCAACACTGAAGCAGTGGTGCCTGTGTAGGAAAGGAAATTACATTTGTGGAGAACAACAACCATCTGCTACTATTGTGGCAACTAAAGTGATGAGTTATTATCAAAGTCTAATAGATTTATCAAATTTCTGATTTAATGTCTAACTTCCCATGGGACCGTTTATATGTACAATGTAGCACATACAGGAGTAAAGATTTAGGTGGAAGTATGAGATATGGCCTTGCTTGGATTCTCTGTCACACATCCAGTGCTAGCTGCAATTCCACAAACTCAGGGAGGAAACTTAGAAATTAAACAGGAAATGAAAACTTATCAGTTCAAAATCTATATAGGCAATCTACTGGAACTTTTCCATAAAATCATACTAAAGACTACGCATAACACAAAATAGTCATGTAGATATCTCAAAAGAATCAGAAGTCTCTCCACACAGTTTCAGCAAGGAGACAGTAAGTGAAATGCTACCAATATGTCCTTAGGTATCTCTTTTAAGACTTGTTTCTCATCCTTTCCCTTCCCATAACTACTTCCCTTACCATAATTACAAAAAAATCAGGTGAACTTTTGCATCAGGCCTTACAGAATTAAAAAAAAAAAAAAGAAGTTTGAATATTTTCATAGAATTACACTACCCTAATAGATTCCATTTGATTGTTTTTTAAAGGTTTATCTATTTATTTAATATATATGAGTACACTGTAGCCATCTTCAGACACACCAGGAAAGGGAATCAGAGCCCATTGTGGATGGTTGTGAGCCACTATATGGTTGCTGGGAATTTAACTCAGGACCTCTGGGTGAACTGTCAGTGCTCTTAACCACTAAATCATCTCTCTAGCCCTGCATTTGATTTTTTAAAAACCGATTTATATAAATCTTTGATGGTAAATCCAAGGTAGGAGGTAAATTTTAAATAAAAATATTTCAACTTTAATAATAAGCATAGTCTTCAGTCTTCTTCTGATGTCTGTAAACCACCTAGCCCAATCAACGTACTTTGTTTAAAAACCACAAACACTTATGCAAGTTCAATAAGTAAAAACCATATTCTGTACCAGGGAAATGTCTGGAAAAATATAAATAATTAAAATACATCTTAATTTTACTTCTTTGTTATGGCTGTTGTTTCTTGCATGTATCTAAGTATATATTTGCCTACCATTTGTCTGTCTGTCTGTCTGTCTGTCTGTCTGTCTGTCTACTATGTATAAGTGCCTGTGTGCTTGGGTGAAAATCAGTAAGCAACATTTTGGATTGAGTGTTCTTCTTTCCCCATGTGGCTTCTGGGAATTGAACTCAGGTCATCAGACTTGGTGGCAAGCTCTTCTAATCAGTGTGCCATGTTGTCAGCCTCCCTCTTCTAATCTCCCAAATAATTTATGTCCCTCACCTCAGAATCAAAAGATTCTACTCAAACATTTTGCTAGAGGTAAACCAATTCTCAAGAACTTTGTGAGTATTCATCATCATTTATTCATTGAGACTAGATAAGCAAATCTAGCTATCAATATCCAGTGTCCTAATAAAAGAAATCTGTCACAATAAGTTTGCTAGACATTTCTTAATTTGAAACCCACTTCTCTTCATTTGATCGCTGTCTTTCTCTAAATTCAGAAAAATGCCAATGATCTGTTCATAGTAAGACTATCTCAGTCTTGCTATGAACAAACTCCTCATTAAAAGTCTACTCCAAGATGGGGTTAGACAGAGTAAATGCAAACCAGCAGCCATATGACAGGAAAATCACAAATGCAAATGCAAGCTAATTGAAGCTCAATGTCAATTATACTTTTAGAGCAGTTCTTACAAAAGTCGCCCATTTCCTTCAGTTAGATGGGGACTTCAAGAGGCAAATGAGAGCCAGAATCCAGGTTTTCACAATGAAATAGGGCCTGAAAATTCAAATCTCAGAGGAGAATCATCAGCCCAACTCCCTGAAAGCAGCCGCACCAATGTCAATATTGGTCAACTCAGCCAATATACTTTAAAGCATATCAAGACTTAATGGAGATAAATTCTAGCTGATAGATTATGTATTTATTTAAGATGCCACTTCAAAAGAAGCTTTGTTAAAATCATATTCGTAGAGAATATATACATTCTGAGTTATGTGTAAAAATGCAGTTTTACAACAATCATCAGAAAAATTACACTTATTTCAATATTAACATTTTTGATGAAATAAAAATATCCATCTATGTATTACTCCATTCATTTTAATCCTAATGTTCCATGAAAAATTGAGGGAAGACTCTAGAGCAGGACCCTAGAAAACAAGGAAGAAAATATGTAAATTGCTGTATACTCAAACTCTGGCTATCATGGTAAATGTATTGGATATATAAAATGATCACCATTGCTACACAAAAATATAAAGTCAATGGAGGTATATTAGTATATATTTTTCATTATAATTGTATGGTTAAGCAGTATCATTCAACCACATTGAATATGTCATTATTTAATATATAATATCCTAGAGTTAGTATATAATCTAAGACATTTGTCTAGCATTACAATATGTAATTAATAAAGTGACATCTGCCTATCATCTGGATTACTTATATACAAACTGCTACCTATCATTGACTCGAGAACTTCAGCTCAACAAGATCTTTTATTGAAACAAAGTTACTAGGAAATCCAAACAGAAGTTTTGAAAAACTGATGAGAGAGACTGAATTTTTATTTTAAGCAAGAATTCTATCTAGATCTCCAGGATTTGAAAACTGTCTGAACATAACCTTATGGCTTAGTAGCCACACTTTACTTAGACTAAGCTATAAACTATGGAGCTTTCCTTTATCTTCCCTATATTTCACCAGGAGTTTGGAATTCTGCTGAGATTTCATAACCTACCCTATAAGGGCAATGGTTTTAGGAAGCAAATATCAGCACTGTGGTTTCCAAGACCAAAGCCAAAAGACAGTCTCACACTATGGTTCATAAAAACAGAGTTTTCAAAGAGACAGACTCAGTCTTCCAACATCTTGGTGAGTTGTGAAGTATGAGTGATGGAAAGAGTTTCAGCATTTACAGAGGAACATTGCACAGAGTAATGGCAGTTGCTTTCAAGAGACCGTGGAGGACACTTTATAGAATGCTCTGTGGCTTTCTGAAACTACAATGAGCCTGGAAAATGAGTGGCAGATCCAGTTGCTTGCCTTTAGTGTTTTCAGTGTTCTTAGATACTTGTCTTTTTAACTTCCTGTAGAAATTATTTTTTATGGGATGTGAATACATGCTAACATATTAATGTATTATATATGATAATTTATCAGTATATAATATATAATATTATATGTAACATATAATTGTTATATAGTATATATCAACATATATTTTTTCCTTTCCTTTGTAGATATATATAGAGATATAGATAGATAGATTCCATTATAGATAAAATCCTTTATACAATATATGTACACATATATAATAAAGCAGATTAGAAAGAGATATATTTAATATTTGTAGAAATTAATATGCCAAGTATCTGCTGTGACTCATCCAGCATTCATGGCATTTTATGTAGTAATAGTTTATTATGTTTTGGATATGGTGTGAGTTGAACAAAGCTTTGTGCACGCCTCTTCTTAACCCAGACTGGGAGCTCATTTTAACACAGTGATTATGGACCCATTGCTTGTTAACATTACTGCACTTTCTATTTTGCATGGCAGGATCACCTGTCAACATTCTACCAACACAAAGGCAATGAGAATAAGTATAATTTGGGGCACAAAATAAATGGCTTTTGTTTTAAGGTACTATATCGCAGAGCTTACTTTTGAAATCTAATGTGGCAATTCTCTTAGGTGAAAGTTGAGTTCAAGGGAAGGAAACTTGTTAAATTTTATTTAAACATGATATTTTAAATTGATTTCTGAGAATGTCATACATGTACATCATTTTATTTCTAGCACTAACACATTCACTCCTGTTGCCTCAACTCCTCTGTGAATCTTACCTATTTACCTCTACCAACATCATATCTTCCTTCTCCTCCTTCTCCTTCTCCTCCCCCTCCTCCTCTTTCTCCTCCTTCTCCTCGTTCTTCTGCTGATTCTCTTTTAGAACCCACTGAGTTCACTTAGTGCTACTCATACATGCACAGGTTCAAGGTGGGGGTGGGCATCTACTGGAGTCTGGCTAATCGATCAGGGAGCACAGACCTAAAGAAAACTGATTCTCTCTTCTTTAGCCATCAACTTCCAATAGCCAGAAGTGATGTGCATGTGCTGTGCTACTACCATGCTGGAATGCTGACTAGCTGAATACTGTGCTGCTCTTGTTCAGGTACTCAGAGACAGCAATGTTCTCCCAAGGCCATGCTGCTATGAGTTCAGGCACACAATCCAGAACATCTGTTACATCCAGAAGTCACTGGCACTGCACTCTCTTCCTCTGTCTTTTACAATCATTCCACCATCCCCCTTCTGAGTTAAACCTTGGGGTTTACAATCATTCCACCACCACCCTTCTGAGTTAAACCTTGGGGTTTACAATCATTCCACCACCCCCTTCTGAGTTAAACCTTGGGGTTTACAATCATTCCACCACCCCCCTTCTGAGTTCAACCTTGGGGTTTACAATCATTCCACCACCCCCCTTCTGAGTTCAACCTTGGGGTGGGAAAGGACTGTTTTATGTTCAACTGGGAATGTCAAACCTGTGGGTAAGCACTGTATAGACACTTGTAATGGAAGGAAAGTGCATAATAAACATTCAGTTTGATACTCTGGCTATTTAGCAAAATAATAGTGGTAGGTTCATCCCTAGAGCTATTACCTTCCTAGTCATGGATTTGTGGTCAGATTTATATGATCAGATAGAAGCTACCTCTTTTGGAGTGTGCCTTAAATCCTACCAGAAAGTGACTGAATACGGCTATGGCATTCCAGTCAATACTGCACCCATGGGCATGGCTTGCCAGGCCAGTCTTATTGTAGTTCAGAGATTCATGGCTCAGGTAGACTGATGGTGGCTTTTCTACCCCAGAAGACTACACCACAGCTTCTGGTGCTATAAAAGCTAGACAACATAGAGAAAGCTTGATCTCTCTAAATCCAGTGGCAAGGTGCATGGTTGTTTTCTTGTTTGTTTTGGTTTTTTTCCAGGAATAGGATATTACAATCAAGTTCTGGTGAGCAAGGAAATACAACGGCACTAACCTGGATTATTTGATGGGTTTCTGTGATCTCTCTGACAAACAACTCAGGGGAAGTATCTCACGCTTGGAACTAGAAATTTTTACTTGACAACCTATGGATTCTAGGAGGAATTCTATCCCCTGTGTAGGGTTAACTCCATTTAAACTCCTCTACAGACACACACACACACACACACACACACACACACACACACACACACACACACGTGAAAGCTTATAAAATAATAAGTCCGCATATATCTTTCCTCAAACATGTTTAATGTTATTATCCTTCCCAGATTCCCTCATCTGCCCTATGCTTATTTTCATTTTCCAGAAGTAATATAACTCAAAAGTGCAAAAGTGCATTGGATAGAGAGCTACATAAACTGGGACAAGTGACATCTGAGACTGGACATTGTTACAATAAAGAAAAATAAGCATGTACCTTAGGGCTGTTGCCTTTGGCACTGGGAAAAAATAAGAGAGAAAAAAAAACATAGTAGCAGTAGTCAAAATGAAACATAGTTACAATCAGACCAAATTAGAAAACAGAGTAGCTCACAGAAGGCAGCCCCCCTCCACGGTATATAATTGTAAAAAGCAGCCATCATTCAAATGTTTGAATTTGCATTCTCAGTTTCCCATGATGAGCACAGGGCTAAAAAATCATCTGACTTTCTTTCTTACAGAAAAGCATGCATAGGCTCTACTACAATCCAAGAGTCAGCAGCCAGCCAGACTCCTTAGGATCCTATGGTCCTGCGTGGAGGACTCTCCACAGGAAGAATCTAGGATCGTCCAGAAAAACGCCGAGATTCATCATGACCTCCCCTTTCCCCGCTATTTATCACATGGTCATCATGACAGCAGAGTTTCTCATTGGGACTACAGTGAATGGATTTCTTATCATTGTAAACTGCTATGACTTGTTCAAGAACCGAACGTTCCTGATCCTTCAGACCCTCTTGATATGCACAGGGCTGTCCAGACTCGGGCTGCAGATAATGCTCATGACCCAAAGCTTCTTCTCTGTGTTCTTTCCATACTCTTATGAGGAAAATATTTACAGTTCAAATATAATGTTCATTTGGATGTTCTTCAGCTCGATCGGCCTCTGGTTTGCCACATGTCTTTCTGTCTTTTACTGCCTCAAGATTTCAGGCTTCACTCTGCCCTTGTTTCTTTGGCTGAAATTCAGAATTTCAAAGCTCATATTTTGGCTGCTTCTGGGCAGCTTGTTGGCCTCTCTGGGCACTGCAACTGTGTGTATAGAGGTAGGTTTCCCTTTAATTGAGGACGGCTATGTCCTGAGAAACACAAGACTAAATAATAGTAATGTCAAGCTAACGAGAAATAATGACTTGCTCCTCATCAACCTGATCCTACTGCTTCCCCTGACTGTGTTTGTGTTGTGCACCTCTATGCTATTCATTTCTCTTTACAAGCACATGTACCGGATGCAAAGAGAATCTCACAAGCTGTCAAGTGCCAGAACAGAAGCTCATATAAATGCATTAAAGACAGTGACAACATTCTTCTGTTTCTTTGTTTCTTACTTTGCTGCCTTCATGGCAAATATGACATTTAGAATTCCATACAGAAGTCATCAGTTCTTCGTGGTGAAGGAAATCATGGCAGCATATCCTGCCGGCCACTCTGTCATAATCATCTTGAGTAACTCTAAGTTCAAAGATTTATTCAGGAGAATGATCTGTCTACAGAAGGAAGAGTGAAAAGGAGACTGTCTGATTCCCTGCTGTGGAGTTCTCCTGTTTTCTGTGCCCTCTCTCCTGGCCAGTTCCTCCCAGCCTGTTCACAGAATATGCAAGTCAGTTGTTTTACCTTGAATGGATAGAATATCAGTCTTCCATGAACTGTGTACTCAAAACATCGTGATTTAATTAGTAACTATTAATTGCCTACAGTACCAGCTTTGTTTTAGAAATTAGAGCCAGGCTTAAGACTTCATTGGGTAAATCGAAATTTGGATCCTATTGTCTGTCTTTCCAGACCATTGGGAATCTTCTGGTTGAAATAAGAGAAACCATCTGAATTGAGTTCAAGAATTTACAGAGCATATAAATGTTGGTTGTTTGGTACACTTGACTGTTTGTTGAATACATTCATTCAATAGCAAAACTCAAATGGCATGATAGTACTATAAATACTAAGGGTAACAGCATAGCTCTCTTGGGTAACAGGGTAAGACCTCATCCATTTTTGCCCCCAAGTGAATGATGACAAGGGCGGGTCAGCTGCCACCTGAGCTGAGACAAACAAGGATCTCTGGTTTTGTATTGTCTTAGCAAAATGAAGAGAAATGTTTCATCCTCCCAGAGCATCAAATTTATTTCCAGAGAGAAATCATGGAAGGGGTTGCTGAATGAAAAGTCTCAGAAGGAAGCACTCCCTGAGAGACCTGACCTTATCTCTCACTGGGACTCTCTTCTGGGTACAGTAGCAGGAAGTGGATCAGGGTCTTAAGTGAAAATGTTGGGATTTGATTTGAGGAGGAAAAATAACTTTTTGAAACAACTTCTGTTGCTTGGGATACCAGTTCAAATCTAAAAAGTCCTCTTCAAAACTCCTAAGCCAAAACAATATGTCTTACTTTAATTGTAACAAATTGTAATTAAAGGTGATTGAAAGATGCTTGGTTAATAGGTATGTACATACACAATGGTTTACTACCAGATAAAATTTTGAAAATATCCTAACAATGTTGCCAATGATCTCTGAAGAAAAGTTTCTCATATTTGAACAGACACGGAACTCACTGGGGACATTTGGGTGAAGTCACATTGTTTGTCCCAACATGAGTGCTTCTGATTCAGTAGTTGGGAAGCACCTGAGATTACCATTGCTAACAAGTCTCCTTATAATACACCTGCCTGTGGTTTGGAGACACTTTGAAAACCGGTTTCAGTTTGGTTTTCAGTAATGGTGGATAAGGACCTAATTTATGAGGCCTAGTTGGAAAGATTTGCACTTTACTAGTTGCTTCATATATTATCTCAGAAAATTATTATACTCTCTGCCTTAACTTCTTCATTTCTAATGACAGTAAAGTAAAATATGATGTAAAAGAACCTACTCTGACTCAACAATGATTTTTGATGTGTCACACAGTATGAAAGCACTTTAACCCACTCCTCATGTAGAGCAGAGGTCAGTTCAGTCACAAATATTATATTGCTGTTATATTCTTTATTTCTTAAACAAACTTCTATATTAATTTGAGAATGTAATTTTAAAATGGAAAATTATTTTCATACTTTAAGAACAGAGATGGTATGTTCTCCAGTTTAAAAAGATATACTGAAGGTTTTTTTTTTTTTTTTTTTTGAATGAAGCATAAAAGGATTCCAATTCAGTGGTTGGGGAGCACCTGAGACAGGCAGTGCTTACAAGGCTCCATATAATATTCCTGCTGGTGGCTTAAGGACACTTTGAGAACATTGATTTACAGAACAGTGGTTAAGAACCTAATTGCCGAGGCCAAGTTGGTCAGGTTTGCCCTTCATCAGTTGCCACAATAACTTTGTGAGTCACTTGCTGTTTTAGAAAAGATGTCAGACAGGGATGAAAGGAGTGAAACACCAGAGGCCACCAACAGGACAGCATGTGGATGCGTGGGAGCCAGTGCAGGTGACAAGACAACGCAAGGTGACACCGATGATGCCATTGGCTATAGCGCACTGTTGGATATTGGGGATGCTTGCTCTGGTTATTAAATGAAAAGGTAAGCCTTTCTTTGAGGAAACTTTGTCAAGGCACCATAGTGTAACACCGATGGTTTCAACATACTCAACAAGAGGGCTGTTGTACTTGAGAATTGATCAGCATTTCTAGGGGTAATCAGAAGGTTCACCTTCTTTACAGCAACCAGTGATTGTGTTTGAAACAAAAGTTCACGTTAGTCCTGTTCTGTGTACAGCGAGCTTGACTCTCTAAAATGAACTCAACCGTACCTTTCTCCATCTGGACACTGAGACAGTTAGAACTGGAGTCTCTTTTTCTGTTCTTGTGATAGAAGTACTTCCACTCTTAGCTCCAAGTGGACTCTCAACTTTTTCCCTGGAAAAGGGAAACACAACCATTGCCAAGTTCCCAAAAGCACTTACATTAGCCAGACAACTTTTCCAAATGACTCTTGAGAACAGTTCTCACATAAAGATGCTATTCTTTTACCCAGGTAGTGTCTAAGTTTGTTCTGCTCACTTGCCCTTGCTCTCAAGCATGTAGAGTGATAAGGGACAGGAAGAAGAATGGGAATCCCCATTACCACTGGGTCCAGCAGAGTAGCTCAGATGTCATCTGAGAACAGAGAGAAAGCCGTGGCTTCTCGGCACCCCTTCTGTCTTCTCTGTGAAGACATGTCTGATGAGGACCACACAGAGACAACCTGTCACAACACTCTCAGGAATAAACGGACACAAGTATGACTTTTAATATCTAGTCCTTGCCCTCCCAAACACGTTTCTAGAAATCTCTATCTCCTTCCCCATTATTAGTTTTCTTACTGTTCTGACAGGCAATTCTTTTGTTCTGTGCTCCACCCTGAATCCACGGGCCTAGCTCTGTACAATGTCATTCACTCTTCACTGTGCTGAGCTCTGTTTCAGTCTGGCCACATCTGGTATCTCCAACATCAAAACCGTGCACTGAATACAGAGGAAAGTTAGATAGAGCTCAGCCATCAAACTTGAGAGGGCAGCAGGTATTATACCCTACAAATAAACGCTTTACATGTTTTTTTTTTTTTTTTCTGAAAAAGAAATAAAATAAAATCGACTTTAAGCCTCTGTTAAGTTATAGATGAGTTCAATCAGTTACCTGCCATGTGATATGAATTTCTACTACAGAGAATTCCTTGTTCTAGGAGACCTTCAAAGAAATTCTCTAACTTTTGTTTATTCATTTCTCATAGAGGACATAAGAACACTATTCACGTGGCATTTTGTACATTATCTTACATCATGTGTTAACCATTTGATCTTTATTAGACAAGTATTTTCAATATTGCTGAGGAATGGAACCATACTACAATGAAAGTTTATATAATGACAGTCAACCAATTGAAAAATAGGAACTTGAATATATACTTTGGATTAAGAAACGAATGCCTCTCTGTTAAATAAAAACAGAGATAAAATCAGATAATTCTATTTCTAAAAGTTGTAATAAGTTTAGCTGAATCAATTTTATTGACATTTTCAAAAGAAAAAAAAATCTCTTTGAGTTGAACTTCATGAAATAGTACAGGAAATTTTCCTTTTCTTCTTCACCCTATCAACTAGGACAAAATATAATGTAGTGTACTGCCATCTAGTGGTGAGTATTCAGTTGCAGTACATACTTGCTGAAATGTGAAGACTCCCATGACATTTTGTCAAAGTAATTTTGTATTCCATTAAAAGTATGAAAATAGGAATGAGTGACTAAGTCAAAGAAAAATTTTGAGTAAATATGAGTAAATCATTTATCTCCTTCAAACACAAAAAACATTAAAAATTGAAAACACAGAAATAGTAATTATAAAATAGAAATATATTCAAATGTAAACAAGATCACCTCACCAAAAATTACTGTTCTATTATTAAAGATGTTGTATTGGATTTATGCTATGTTTTAAATAAAAAACTTTGAGAAATATTATGAAATAATTACCTATGAAATTATACGATGCATTAAACAATAAGTGAAATGATAAAAATAGACTAGAAGACATACATCAAACAATTTTGTGACACAAGGTTGACCATACGTTTGTATTATTCTAAGTTGTTTAATAGTTTCTTGGGAGTTCATTATATACTTTTACTTCTATATGTTTTTGAAAAGTTTTAATCTAGCCAAAACATGTCTCTTAATTAAGTTTCCTAGCTTTAAACTAATACTGATATCAGGTCACACCTCAGACACTAAGAACAGAGAACACTAAGTAGTCTCCGAGTAGCTTAAGTCTCTCACTGTGCGGCTACAGCAGTTTCTCAGCCTTCTGGGCAGGGTATCTCAGTAGTTCCAGTGTGGCAGTGATAGAAACCCAGAAAGTTCTAGGAGAGTGACTAAGGTGGCCGCCATTCCTGGAAGATGCTTAGAAACACTGGACCTACTATCTGGGAAGGAATCACAACTGTAGCAATGGAACAAAAAAGTTGAGTGGTTTTTCACGGGTTTCATTTTGTCCTTGGTCATGTACCAGGGTTTGTTTTTTCTTTGTTTTCATTTGTTTTGTGTTTTTAACTTTGATATCCTCTTTGTCGTTGTTTCTGCTAGTATTTTGACGTCTTTCCTCTATGGTGTTCTCTCGTCAGTTCAGATCTTGATGTGGAACATGAAGGTCTTTGAAGCCAGTTCTGGCTGGGTTTTGGCAGGGCGACAGACAAGGGTCTCATTTACTCTTTGTGTGGCTATTCAGTCTCCTTTGCACCATTTTTAATAAAGCTGCCCAGTGGATGTTTTGGCATCTTTGTTGAGAATGTCGTTGCTTGGAGATGCGGGGACGTTTTCCTTTTCATTGGGTTGGGGTGTTGGGGCATCCTCTTGGAGACTGGGAGTGGAGAGGAGGTATGGGATATGGAAGAGTCAGAGAATGGACTGGGAGGGAAATAAAATCTGGAGTGTAAAAAATAGATTAAATAAAAAGAAGGAATATAGAGAAGAGAAGGGAAGGGAAGGGAAGGGAAGGGAAGGGAAGGGAAGGGAAGGGAAGGGAAGGGAAGGGAAGAAGGGAAGGGAAGGGAATTTATGCGCCTATTTATCTTACTGTATCTGGAAATTAGATGTTGAGATGTTCCTGTCTTCTCTCTGTCTGTCTGTCTCTCTCTCTCTCTCTGTCTCTGTCTCTGTCTCTCTCTCAAGTGCATTGGATATTTGGAATTTATCATTGCTTATAAATTTTAGGATTCTAATTCTGGGAAGGATGCCATTAATATTTTAAGATTCTTTTGGATAGTGATAAAAATTTTACAACTAAATTCTTCCAATCCATTTTTGTTGCCTTTAGTTTCTTTCACCAGTGTTTTCTTCACTTTATCAGTCTTTTACTTCCCTAGCTAAGCATGTATCTATATATCTTGTTGTTGCAACTATTGTCAATGAAAATAGGCTCTTGACCCAATAATAGTGAGATGCACTTCCAAAGTCAGTCAGATTTCATATTCCTTATCTAATTCAGATTTAAGATTATATTGGACTGTGACATTTTCCCACAGGCAGGCATAGCAGTATTCACTCTGACAATGCACTGGCTGGCACTCTGTTTTATCTTTATTCAGAGAAAGTTAGGACTCCTCCCCTAGTTTTGGAGTCAGGGTAACTAAGGGGTAATGGGATATTTAATATTTAATGGGATATTTGGGTAAACTTACTATACTTTTATGCCAGTGCCTTATAGAATTGCTATTTTTTGATCTCTTTGTTTCCATTATCTTACAAATCATGTGTCTTAGTAACTTTCTACTGCTCTGACAAATCACTATTACTAATTATAGTGTATAAAAACATATTTAATTAGGCTTATGGTTTCAGAGACTTAGGGTCCATGGGAGTGGAGCAAATGCATAGTAGTGAGAACAACTGAGAGCTTACATCCTGAACCAGCGGGAAGAGGACTCTGAGGTTGATGGAAAGCTATTCTTCTCTTCTCTTCTCTTCTCTTCTCTTCTCTTCTCTTCTCTTCTCTTCTCTTCTCTTCTCTTCTCTTCTCTTCTCTTCTCTTCTCTTCGCCTTCCCTTCCCTTCCCTTCTCTTCTCTTCTCTTCTCTTCTCTTCCTCTTCTCTATATTCCTTCTTTTTATTTAATCTATTTTTTACACTCCAGATTTTATTTCCCTCCCAGTCCATTCTCTGACTCTTCCATATCCCATACCTCCTCTCCACTCCCAGTCTCCAAGAGGATGTCCCAACACCCCAACCCCCACCCCACCAGACCTCTAAACTCTCTGGGGCCTCCAGGTGTATCTCTCTGACTGAACCCAGACCGAGCAGTCCTCTGCTGTATATGTGTTGGGGGCCTTATATCAGCTGGTATATGCTGCCTGGTTGGTGGTCCAGTGTCTGAGAGATCTCTGGAGTCCAGGTTAATTGAGACTGCTGGTCCTCCTACAGGGTTGCCTTCTTCCTGAGCTTCTTCAACCACAGGGGTCAGCAGCTTCTGTCCATTGGTTGGGTGCAAATATCTGCATCTGATTCTTTCAGCTGCTTGCTGGGTCTTTTGGGGGCAGGGGCAGTCATGATAGGTCCCTTTTGAACCTCAAAGCCAGACCCATGACACAGCTCCTCCAACAAGGCCACACCTCCTCATCCTTCCCAAACAGATCCACTAATTGGGACCAAGATTTCAAATAGGAACCTATGGAGACCATTCTCACTCAAACTGCCAGGAAGTGCTTCTTGAGTCAGCAGTAGCAGCAGCTTTGAGCTCAGCTGGCACCATAATGAAAACAGAGATCATGCAGATTTTTATCTATTCTAGAATTCTTGGTGTCTAGTAGACTGGCAGAGAAGACTTTTTGAACACATGAGTGAAGAATCATTACTAATTGGTTCCTTTTTATGTCATTGTATGCATGTGCATTCTCTGAAATGTGCTCTTTGTTAACATTACTTGGTTAAAAAAAAAAAAACCATAGGCAATTCCCACAGCCCTTGGTGATACAACTCATTCTATACTAAATTCATACTGTTAAAAAAAACTTCTCTTGGGGGCTGGTGAGATGGCTCAGCAGGTAAGAGCACCCAACTGCTCTTCCGACGGTGATAAGTTCAAATCCCAGCAACCACATGGTGGCTCACAACCATCCGTAACGAGATCTGGCTCCCTCTTCTGGAGTGTCTGAGGACAGCTACAGTGTGTACTTACATATAATAAAATAAAAATTTTAAAACAACAACAACAAAAAACTTCTCACCATTCACATTCCTGGCAAAGTGTCTCTCTTTTTTATCTGAGAAACATCAGAGAGAGAGAGAGAACGAGAGAGGGGGCAAGGGAGAGGAAGAGGCAGAGGGAGAGGCAGAGGGAGAGAGCAGAGAGAGAGGGGGATTTACTCCTTTCTTTCTCTCCATGACTCCCTCCAAGCCTGCCTCCTGATCAAGTTTCTACTGGTCAAGCTGTCCCAGGACAGCAGCTACAAAGTTGTCTAGTACATGGACGATAGAACAAACTGCACTGAGTAACCAATGCTTGTTGGCTTCAGAGAGGTCACTGCATACTAGTGATACCTACCTTTGGTCATCTCTAATTTCTCAAGTATCAGCTTACTAGATTATCCATGGAGCCCAGTCATTTCATTTCTTTATAAATTATGGAGACTTTCAGATGGTAAGGAAAGATTATGTAAGCACAAGGTCTGCCCTAAAATCTCCCGCTTTAGAGATAGTAACAACATTGCACAGTAAAAAGCTTATAGATTCCTGGTGTGTTGCGCAGTCAGTGCTGTCCCTGAATCAGGAGGTTTAAAAAATGGGAATTTCCCAGCTGGTGAGTTTTCTGTCCTTAATAAACCAGATGTATTCTCTGGAATTCATGCCACTGTAGGCCTTTTTATCATGCTCTGTTTGGGGGTGTTTTTTGTTTTGTTTTGTTTTGTTTTGTTTTTTTGCCTATGAAAATCCCTGCATTAGAATTCACCATGATTTAAGTCATTCTGCCTTTCCGTTTTCATCTTTTATGTCTGAAAGTTGAATGCATACATTAGTGATGGCTAAATCCCACCCATACATCCTTCCATCTTCATTGTTTCTTTCTCTTAACTACACTTGCCGTTTCTACCTTACTGATTTAATCCCTTAAAAAAACTCTGTCCTCTCGTCTAACTTTTAGTTGGATTTGGATTACTTCCAACTTGTGTTTGTTCCCCAGGAAATAAAGTGCTTAAAACAAAGAGAGGTATTCTAGAAGGCTAGAAAACATAGTTGTGAGGGCAGCAAGCGTGCTTGGTAGAATGTGTAGGTGTGGCTGTCTTGATCTCTGGAAACCCTGACTGAAGAGTGTGTGGATCAGCAGATGCAACTGCCACTCCCCAGAAGAACCCCCTGTTGCTCTTCTCATACAATATCCTTGCTGTTTCCTCCTTTCAAACCCTTTTCTCTATTGTTAATTTTTATATTTGTTCTCCACTCCCCACCTCCTCCCCCTGAGTATGTGTGCAGGACATAACCTACATGTAAAGCTGAAAAAACATTTTGCAGGAACCAGTTGCATCCTTACACCATACAGGTAGGTCTTCAGATCTTTAGGTTTGGTGACAAGCACTCTCACCCATTGAGCCATCTTGCCAGGTTAGCAGTGATCTAACAAATAATGTATATTCAGATATGGATGCAGAATAAAGAATGGCAGTTTTTAGTTGACTCTGTTTGTCTTCTTGTGGAGTCCCTATCCCCTCTGGGTTCCTCAATCCTTCCTCCAACTCTTCCACAAGACTTCCTCAGCTCCATCTAATATTTGGCTGTGGATCTCTGCATCTGTTTTGGTCAGCTGCTATCGGGAGCCTCTCAGAGGACAATTATGATAGGTGCCTGTCTACAAGCATAACAGAGTATCATTAATAGTATCAAGGATTGGTTCTTGCCCATGAGATGAGTCTCAAGTTGGGTCAGTCATTGGTTGGCCAATCCCTCAGTTTCTGTTCCATGTTTGTCCTGCAAAGGTTTTGTGGATGTGTTGTGGAGTCCTTATCCCTCCACTGGGAGTTCTGCCTGGCTACAGGTGGTGGCTACTTCAAACTCCAACTACTTGGAGTTTCAGCTTGAGTTATCCTCATAGATACCCCGGAGCCTCCCCATCCCACCCAGCATACTCGGGCTGGACCAATGCCCCACCCTGCCCCACACCTATGTAGCAGATGTGCAGCTTGGCTTTTATGCAGGTCCCTTAACAACTAGAGCAGTGGCTCAGCCTGTCTCTGCTGCCTGCATGTGGGTCCTGTACTAGTAACTGGGCTGCCTTGTCTGACCTCAGTGGGAAAGGATATGCCTAGCCCTGCCTGTCAGGAGGTGACCAGGTGGGTTGATACCCTGGGTGGGGAGCTGGGGGGCGGGGCGCGGTGCAGAGCACAGGGTTGGGGTGGGGTGCGGAGCGCAGGGTGGGAGGGGGTTTCTTTCTCTTCTCAGAGAAGAAAGGGAGGGGGATGGAGGAGGGTCTGTGAGGGGAAACTGGGAGGAGGGGGAACTGCAATCAGGATATAAATTAATTAATGGAAAACAACAAAAGTTTTAAGAAATGACAATTTTTGTCACTAGGTGGCAGGATTTTACTATGGTTTTTAATTTCATTCATGTTGGGAAGTAGAAAAAGAAATTTAAGCAAAAAGAATTGAATTTGCTATAAAAAAATGACTCTATACTACACCACATATCAGTTCAGTAGAATTTGGGTTTCAAAAATATGAGACTGCATTTGATGACATACTTAACTTAGGTTCCAAATAAAACAATTCAAAGGTTTTCAAATTTCAGAAAAATCATTTCCAAACATTGAAATATACTACTAAAGTGAGCATGTATCTTATATGATGAATATGTTTATTTCCTGTATATTTTGTGCTTTTTGTACATATCTCCTTTATTTAATTTTGCATGATCAAAGTATTTAACATGGCATAGCAAAATTTCATTAAACTTTGTCATTTTATTCTTTAAACACTCATCTTAAACCTTTGTAAGGGCCCTGTTCTCTGACCACAAAAGGGCTTTGTAGGATGCTACTCTTTCCTTGTCAGAATTTGTTATTTTGTTAACAGTTGTCTTTTCATATTGATACTTCAAGAGAGAAAACTCAGTGTAGGACAAAGGAACATCTCAAAACATTCTTTTCTGACAAAGTAGTTGTTATTGAATCACCTCTTTCTGTTTGAGGAAATCTTAATTTGAATCTCAGTCTCCCTTGTCTGCTTTATTTAAATGTTGTTGTGTTGAAAGAAATCCTTGTTTTTCAGCTAACAAAACTCAATTCTAAGCCTTTATTTGTAGTTCTAAACAGGAAATAAAGTTAAATAATATTGTTATGCTTTTATTTGACCAAGGGATTATAGTGCTTTCATTTCTGTCTAGTGTCCATGAAGAAAGCGTTGATTTCTCCATAAATAGCCTCTGTTTTTTTCCCTATCCATTGATCTTGTCATCGTCCCTCTGGATGATACTCTTGCCTTTTCCTCCCCCCCAGATCTTTCGACTGTCATAAAGGCCTCTGTTGAAATCAGAACTCAACTCTAGCCTCAGCAGGTTCAGGTCAGGCTGTATGGTTAATAATTAATCCCATGCCTTAGATAAAGGTCAGTCAGATATTGTTTTGCTTCGTGAGTCCCTCTGTAGTCTAAATTCCCTAGTATCATTACTACCTAGAAAATATCCTAGACCTCTTAACCTCCTTGTTGTCTTGGTAGTTCTTCCAGTGCAGACATTGTCTTGCTTTCATAAAAAATTCACAGATGGAAAACATATTCTGTAATAGAACAAAGCTTAGGTACGTGTTAACCCTTGCATCACCCAGCAGCGCTTTACTATGTGAAGAGCAAGTTGGATGAGAATATTCCTGCCATGCTGACGCCTTTAGCAAGTCCTTGTTGGACAGTTATTTTTGTGCCTGACATTCTGTGAAGTACTGAGAACAAGCAGGTACATGAGATAAGTATGATCTGTGCCTTCTTGGAGTTAACAGCTAGTGTGCCGGAGAGATGAGTAAGCTGGGAAGACAGTTCAGAATGTAGAGTTCAGATGAGAGATGCTCAAGATACCATGGGAATCCAGAGAATGGGAGCCTAATCAACACCTGGGCAATCAAAGAAAGTACATAAATTACTGGTGCTGTGCGAGAATATGCCTTGGGAGTGATTTCACCACCTAGTTATGCTCAAACACCTTGTGGATCAGGGATTTGTGAAGAGCACATTGAGGTCAGTTCTCTGATGCAGTGTCTGGGATCTCTGCCAAAAACACTCAAGTGGCTGGGAAACAGAATTGTGGAAGGTGTCCCAACACACAAGTCTGGTACCTGGGCAGAGACTATCAGCTGCAGCACCTACACATGGTCTCTCTATGAGACCTGAGCTGCTTCACAACATGAAAACCCAATCCACTGTCATCTGAGGACTCCAGAGAACACGTATAATGAGAGAGATTGCAGCCATCTTTAAAAAACTCAATATGTTGTCCAATATTTTCTGAATTATTTTGTACCTAAAGGCTGTGTGAAAGTTAGCTGTGCAAAACGCAATGTGTTGTGGAATATGTGGAGTTAAATGATGTATAGAATTTACCTGTATGAAATTCAGGTGTTCCAGGCAGAAGGAATAAGACAGGTCCGTGCCTCCAGTCAAGGGATGAATTGCAGGGAACAACTAAAAGGAACTCAGTATAGCTAGTGCTTCAAGTATGAGGAGGAATGGGTAAGGGATGAGCCTAGACAGGAAGGTGGTAATGGTTCCTCGGAAGCAGATCCTTTAGGGCAGAAGGAATCATCACGAGTCTCTACAGAAGACATACAAGCTAAGGCCTGTGCTGCACTAAAAATAATTGTTTTAGATGGACAGGAGACTTGCCAAGATTAGACAGAAAACCAGCAAGCAGAAGACTAAAAGCCTCTTGTGAGGTTTATGATTAATTTCAAGTTTGAAGGGTAGGGGAAGGGTCACCCTGGGGTTTGATAATTAGTGAGAAGGATTCATACTATTCATCTATTATATTCAATTATTTCTTAAGGTTTGTGGAAATAAAAAGTTACACATCAGTGGTTCTCAACTGTGGGTCATGAACCCCCCCCCCTTCACAACAGTTGTGTATCAGATAGCCTGCATATCGGGTATTTACATTATGACTCATAATAGTAGCAAAATTACAGTTATGAAGTAGCAAAAAAAATAATTATATGGCTGAGAGCCACCACAGCATGAGAAAGTGTATTAAAGGGTCATGTAGCATTGAGAAGGTTGAGAACCACTGCTATAGATGAAAACAAGCTGGTAGGAGAAAGTTAGGAATCAGAGTCCAAATGAGCTCCAAGCAACACCTTCCAGTTATCCTTTTACAAAGTAGTCATGGATAGTGGTCGGTGGCTATGACATGTAACAATCCCTATAGATTCTGCCAACCAGGGAAGCTCACAGAACCCTTGGTATCTGGGGGTTTTCACAGAGGCCTGATCCTGTAGATGCAGTTGATTATCTTCACAGCAGTCTCTCTGAAGACTCAACTGACAACATGACCAGTAGCTCTGTCATTCATCACACTGATAGGTTATCATCTGTGGCCCAGGTCCCCAGGGTACAGACACTTATCAGGAGAGACAGTCATTACAAGAAAATAGAGATTGTCTTCCACAAGCACAAAGCAAAGGTTCCATCTCTCAGGATCCAGGACAATTCTACTCTGTATAATAAGAAGGTTACTGAATAAAGAGTAAAAATCAATTTGGTAGTGATTGAGTGCATAGAGGGGCTGTTAGTAAGATAGACAACTAGATTGCAAGATGATGGACCTGGAGAAGAAATGGGGTTGTTAACTCAGATTTAAAACTTCAAATGAGAAGTCTACATCCTACAATATTAACTGACCTCAAAATGGTAGTGGTGGCCAAAGAAACCTACCTGCATCAGTGGGAGGAAGGGAACTGGTAGCAGAGGTAGGAGAGGTGACTGTTGTGTAGACCCTGGAGGTGGGGTGGAGTTTCTAGGAACAGCTTCCTTCCCTGTCTGCCCTACTCTGAGATGAGGAAATGACCTTGGAAAGGCCTCCTCCCACTACCAGGCATTTTTGAGGAACTACTCTATATAGTATTTCTAATAGAATTCCACCTTATTGGAGGCACTCTATCACCCTGCAAGATAAAGTTTATTTACCATATAAGTGTGAATTATTTTCTAGTCAATGAAACCAATTAACATGGCTGCGATTTATTTCACATAGAATGGTATTTTGCTCAATTTTAGTTCATAATCTCTCCCATCTCAATAGTATCTGCTACACAATTTACTCTTTATCTGTATCTCTGGTATACAGATCTCAGGTCAGTTTCTTGCCGCAACTTGCTAATATTCAGTTCTTTAGCAGACCCAAGAAATTTTGCTAAGTAATATCCATTATTTAACCTTAGCCTCAGTCTACCTTTCACCTTTTCCTTGTAAAAGTGTTTTGGGGAATTAACACAGCTAGGATGCCCTCCCCCCAGGTATGGTTCTGCACTTTATGTTTCTCTCAATAGGTGAAGCTTCCCAAGACCCTGGCTTGCCTCTACAAAGTGATTGAGTTGCTACTGTTAGGCTGGTCTCCTGATGATGGTAACTGTAAGGTAAGCAAAAATCACCAAAGCCAGGGATTGAAAGGAAATGTCACCGAGTTAAAGGCAGATACTGCTGGAGTTTTGAAAACAAGCACAGCAAGCTTTCAGGGTGATAACATAATGGTACCTCCATAGTGGTGGCTTCAAGCTTGGTGCATCCTTTCCCCAAAACTAGAGGCCACCCTCTGAAACTACTCTGTTTCTCACACATCTATAGACAGCCAGGTACTTTTAACATCATGTTATGCTCTGTAAGGAACAGATATTTCCTTTCTAATCTTTCCCAGCTACCTAAATGGACATTGCATTGCTGGTCCTTATTAATTCCTGTTACTAACAGTGGATATGTGCACAGACCTTGACTAGACAAGAGTTATTCTGTTTGAAGCCTGTGGTGAAACTTCTACTGATGTATCTATCTGCTTCCACTTATATATCAAGATCCCTGGCAATACTCCTTGAGACCACTTTTGATGTTTCATTTTTGAGAACCTAATAGCCACTAGATTCTTATGCTGAGAACCTAATAGCGACTTAGTGAGAAGAGCCATAAGGGACCAGATCGGTAATTTGAGGTAGTGGTAGGCCTCCTCATAGCACATACCATGTAACTCAAACTGTCTTCACTTTGCCCAAAAGAACAGGGGAACTAATTGTCTAACTTGGAAGAACCAACCTTCCTCTTGTCGTATAAAATCTGTGGGAAAGGAGAATTCTGACAAGCCCTCTTCTAAAGCCTGGAGGTTTACTTTGTCAGGATCTGACTTTTTTCTAAGTGGTCCTCACTAGGTCAAGGCTTGGGACACTCTGGGGATCATGAGGGTCAGTAACTGAGTACAAACCAGACAGTGGTTACTCTTTATCTCCAGCTTTCCCTTTTGAGTTATTTCTTTATATGTTTTCACCCAATATATTTCAACTATGTTTTCCCCCCCCCTAGATCTTCTCAAATCCTCCCCACTTAACTTCATGTTCTTTCTACTTCACTTCCTTAAAAAGCTCCACAAATCCAAACAATGAAAAAAGAGACAAAAAAACAAAACAAAACAAAACAAAACAAAACATGGAGTCCATTTTGTGGTGGGCAACTGCTCCTGGACATAGAACTTGCACTGGAATATGGTCAATATACCCAGTGAAGACACTCCATTGGAGAAAACTGGTTTTCCCTTTCCTAAAAGGTATTGTGGTGCTTTGAATAGATATGGCCCCATAGACTCATATGTTTGAATACTTGGCCATAGGGAGGTTCACTATCACTGTGGAGGTGGGCTTTGAGGGTAATATAAGGTCAAGCTATGCCCAGTTTGGTATACATTCTCTCCTTGCTACCTACAAATCGAGGTGTGGAAGTCTTGGTACCATCCCCAGCACCATCTCAGCATATATTTCCCAACATGATGACAATGGACTAAACCTATGAAACTGAATGCCAGCCCCAATTAAAAGTTTTCCTTTAGAACCAGTAGTTTAGGCTACTGTGTTATTAAACTTATCGAGTGACCCACATTGATACTTTGACTCACTCAAGTTACCTGAAAATGCCTAAAATACAATCAGCAATGAAAAGAAGTCAAACTCTTACACTTTATGAAACTACTGAATAGTGAAATACTGTGCTTTGGTGAAAATTATAAACATTAAGTGGTTCACTCTAAAAATAATAATAATAATGTTTCCCTTTATAAGAGTTGTCTTGGTCATGGTATATGTTCATAGCAATGGGAATCTTGATTAGGAATGAGACTTTGGGTCCACTATTTCTACTCAGTATTTGAATTTTTTTGTGAGGGTCTTGTGAATGCTCTGGTGGTCCCTTTACGTTCATATGTTTGTCCATCCTGTTGTATCTAGAGGACATATTTTCCCTGAAATCATTCATCACATCTGGCTTGTATAATCTTTCCATCTACTCTTCTAAGATAGATCCCTGAGCCTTAGAGGTAGAGGGAGTAGGCTGATAAAGACATTTCATTTTTACTTGAGTGCTCCAGAGTCTCTCATTCTCTGTATATTGTCTACTGCATGAAGAAGATGCTCTGACGGGGGTTGAGTGGTGGTCTGCTCTTTGGGTGTATTGATACTTCATTAGCAAGCATTTATTGCTATGTTCCTTCAGTAGAATAACAGTAGCAGGTTTTCCCCTAGTCTCAGGTTCTTGGCCACTCAATAATTAAGGTGCAAGCATGGTACAGGGTAAGAACCTTTTCTCTGCCTTGGAGACAGCAACCATCTTGGTATCAATTTACATGGAAATGGGGCTCAGGGCAGAGCAGATTTTCCTATGTCTCTGCTTAAATGGCATTAATCTCATCACTTACTTAG
>LR749982.1:135739-245832 GCA_902729485.2 Mus minutoides | reverse complement strand
AGTTATCTATACTTTTGTGGCACTTGTCTCTTGAGCTCTTACTACTTTAAGAGCCTCTATCTGGGGACTGAGAAGATAATAAATAAAGAGCTTCAGCCCCTGCAATTCTCTTTCACATTTCAGAGGAGGGAATGAGTTTTCAAGCCTTTCTAATGTCTATGCTGAGGTGGTAGTTAGAGAGGCAGCAATACTGAAGAGGCCACCAGAGTACACAGAGAACAGGCTGCCACCCACAGCCTGTTTGGTACTGCCAGCCACCCACTCTGATGGGTCAGGACTTCTCTGCTGAGCAGTGGTGCCGAACAAAATATTAAACAAGCAGTAACACAGAACAGATGTGGACCATTAACCATCAATACATCCACACAGGTGCAAATGAGCTTGTAGATGCAAGAGCCAGAACCCTCCTTACATTTTAAATCAGAAGTTCCCTGAAACAGAGAAGGTGGGAGTATACAGAGAGGTAAATATGGTCTGAAGCTTGGCTTAAGTGGTGTTGCCATGGCTTTGCATGTCTCTGGCCCCTCCCTTCTCTTGTTCCTCATTTTCCTCTTGATGAGGTAAGGAACATAACCTTGGTTATGAAAACAACCTTCCAGTTTAGCTATCCCAAGGAGAAAATGCCTGTGTCTAAATGTCAACAGGATTAGGATTAGGATTAGAGTCAAGGAGTTAGGGTCAGGGTCAGGGTCAGGGTTAGGGTTAGGATTAGGGATTGTTCCACCTTAGGTCATGTGCCTATTCCTAGGCCAATCACAAGTGACAAGTGGATGGGGACAATGTGGTACAATGCTAGTAACTCTTTGTGTGTGTGTGTGTGTGTGTGTGTGTGTGTGTGTGTGTGTGTGTGTGAAGAAAATGAACAACTGTCTACATGTTGATGGATACTGAGAACTTCTCTCTCCACAGACTTGTGTAATGCTGTTTATTCAACCCTGCTTCTGAAACAAGTTCTGAAACATTCCAAAGGGTTGACTCATGGTGATTCTAATGGTGGAGGATGGGTAATGTGACTTACCTTCTGTGGGTGTGCAGGGGAATGGCTCTGGTCCTCTTCTTCTGTACAGGAGCATATAATAGATATGTTTGCTGGGCCAAGAAGATACTGTGGCTCAGACCATTGCTCCAGCAGCTCTTGCCCCTGTTTTGCACATGAAAATTCAGGCAGGGGTGGGAATGGAACTCCTCGTGTTGCCTTTAGGAGTGGTTGGATGATTATGCCTCATTCTCTGTTTGAAAGGCTTATTCTTGTCGGCTGTGGGTGGGTTCAGGTTAGAAGGTAATTGATGATATTTAGGTGTGAGTGGGAAAACCTGCCTCCAGATTTCATTCACTGTCTTTAGATGTGGATGGCTGTTTTGTGAAAGTAGGGTGAGACGGGGGCATTTCAAAGGAAGGGGGGTTGCAGTAAGAGGTTACTCCAGGCAGACCAGCTAGAGAGCAAGAACGCTTATAGCTGGAGGTGGACTAAGCCATTGGGAAAGGACAGGAGGAAAAGACATTTTGGAGGGATGAGGAGGTGGATGCAAATGGATAAAGATTTGGGGTGAGCAAGGTAGAGAGAGAAAAGCTGCTGAGATGTGAAAGCCAGAGAACAATGATAGGAAGAGGGGGGAGTAAGGGGAGATATATAATGTGACTCAGCCATGCAAATGAATAAATTAAGCCACTGGGATGAAAACCTCTATTACAATTCACCTAGTGTGGGAAGGAGGTAAACCACATAAGCCAAAGGATGGATGGGTATCCATGGTTTTCTTCCCCATGCTAATTTTATCCAGCATCCTCTTAGTAGACAATTCATTTATTCTGAATGTTTACTATTTGCCAGACACAAAGCTAACCACATCGTTAGCATAATCTGATTTGCCTCAGGGAAAACCTACTTATCAAGAGGTGGTACGCAAGTGTTCTAATAAATATATGGATAGATAAATAGGTCTGAAGAGTTGGCAGACTGACTAAGGCCTGACAGCTGGGATTTGAACCATTGAAGCTAGATTCTAGTGCCTGGAGTCAAGCCTTGGCTAACCACTTAAACTTCCTCTTTGGTCCAGTGCATCAGTTTGCTAGGGGTACCAGGGCAAAGCACCAAAAACTAGGTGCTTAAAACAACCGATATTTGTTTTCTCCTGGTTCAAGGGGCTAGAGTCTGAAATCAAGATGTCACCCAAGCTACACTGCCTCAGATGGTCCTAAGGGGAAATATCTGCTTTTAGCCTCAATCCTAGTGGACACTGGCTTTCAGGCAAGTAGCAGAAACTCACATTGATACATTGCATTTTCCCAGTGACTATGTCTTTTTTCTTTTTTTGATATTCTTTTAATGGAGGCATACTGAGTGAGGATCCCCTTAACTTCAGCATGACTTCTCCTTAACTAATTATATTTGCAGTGACCTTATTTCCAGATAAGGTCCTATTCTGAGACACTAGGAACATATGCGTGAGAGGAGGCAGCGATGCAGGCAAAGCAACCAGGAACCCTGGGTGGGATCCTGGGTTGGCAATACTCTTGGCTCTGGCACAGCATCTTGTATGGTGGGTGTCCTCTGGCTTTGCTGCTGTCTCTGGGGCTCAGCTGTGGCCACACGCTGCAGTGATAGCCTTGGCTGGATGGGCCAGGGTAGCTGCCAGGGGCAGGTGCTCTATGCCTGCCAACATGGCCAGCTGCATCTTTGTTGTCACCACTGACAGACTGGAAAAGCTGCTGCCATCCATTTTAAAACAAACCCAGAGTTTCCATCTATGTGTGTCTCCATATATGGTGCTGGTATGTTTTAAATGATTTTGAAAAATGACTTTGTTTTCATTGCGAACACATCGTGATTCATTGCCCTTCTGTCTGTGGACTAAAAAAAAAAAGCCAAATATAAACTGTGTATGCACCTAGGGATACCTACCCAGTATTTTGAAAATAATATTATTCATATCCCTTGTCTCCTTTAGACTGCTTTCAGACATGAAGGCCTGGTAAACCACTTTCTTGGCAGGTTTCTATGCAGCGAGGATCTTATTTGGTGGGGATCTGTAATTTGAATGTTTCTATTAACTGCCCCTAAAAGCAAGCCTTTTGTCTTCTTCCACCTCTTTCTGTTTTGGAGGTCTACAAAGGACAGGCATAGTCACATTCGCCTTTACTGTATAATGTTCCAATCAGCAGCCAGCTTAATGAAATCCAATTAATGTGTTAGGCTGTTGTGATTCTAAAAATATTTCCCATTCCCCTGGAGGTGCTGAGGAAAATTGAAGGAATCAAGGTATTATAGTCAACCCATAATTTGGAGAAAAATTCTTCAATCACATTGGGGGTGGTAGGTTTCTTCCTGAGAAAACAAAAATAGATCATCTCTCTAAAATGAGGCTGTGAGATTGTTCTGATCACCCCTGATTCAGATGCCAGGTCTTGCATGCAAATCTAATGATTCTTCATTACATATATATGAATATATATGAATACACACACACACACACACACACACACACACACACACACACATATATATATATATATATATATATATATATATATATATATATATATGAATTATTAAGGTCAGTTAATTAACACATTTTTCTTCTGCAGAAGTAATTAGATGAAGAAAGCCCTTGCTCTCTTTTTTTCGATTTTCCTGGCAGTGGCTCTGGGCTGCATAGAAGTGGTAAACATATTGCTACACAGATGCTAACCAGAGAAGTGATTTTTCTGGTTTCTGTTTGATTTTTGAAGTGTCATCCTGTAACTGAAAGCTGCTTTCACTTGAGGTGGGGGGGTTGGGGTTGGCAGTGGAGAAGTAGCAGGGATGGAGAAGGAAGAGGAGTATAGCAACAAGCCTGTGTGCAGGCTCTCCAGAAGTATCTTCTAGCATCTTCATTTACCATTCCTGGCTTTAGGCTTTGCAGTTTACAATTTTACACTTCCCCTGTAAATCCCCAATGCCATCCAGGCAAAGGTGAATAGTGAATAGTTATTATAGCTGTGCACATTGTCATTCCAAGGGCATTTGCTCTCTGTCCCCAGTGAGGCCACAAATTCTTACACTGCCAGAAATTAAAGTGACTGGTCTATCATTTGTGTTTTCTGAGTTTCTGGGTCAGTGGTTCCCATGAACACCTTTGTGGCAGCAGCATCTGGGCTACATAATGAAGCACAGAGTCCTAGCCTTTGCTACCGTCCACAGCCTCAGCATCTCTGGGAATGGAGCCCAGAACTCAGTGTTCTGAGAATCTCCCAGGTAAGTCAATCAGGATGAGAAAACTCCTGCTCTCCATATCAACGAAGGGTTTTTGTCTTTTGTTGTTGTCATGGAACATGTTGTCACTCTGTAGGTGGACCTGACATCCATCTCAGAAGTCAACCAACCAAAGCAGGTTGGTGCTTGATTAAAGGAGGTGGCAGACATTTCTGTGCCTTGCCCAGTGGCTTTCTTTCTAGGGCCACCACTAAAAAGAACCACTTGAATTTTTGTAGAAATCATCTGCTGTGGAAAGCTTGCTGCCTTCCAAGACAATGTTAGTTGGCAAAGAAATTCAAAAACCCAAGTTCCAGTCCCCACCTTCCAGAGCTCACTGTTTCACCTGTGGGCTAGATTTAGTAACAATACTTCTATGGGACTCTGAGACAGAATGTGTCATGCTAAAATGTCTAAATAAATCATATGGCAATGTTTTCATGGTTATAATGATTGAGCAGGGGCGACCGGAGGCCAACAGTCAGCATGAGGGCTTGGGAAGAGAGGCAGTGGAAGCAATGGGCTATTTAAAAGAGATGCTATGTCTGTATCACAGCATGTGCTCAATCAATTCTATTTCCTCACTGACCACAGCTTGGCAAGGTTCTCTGTCTCCTCTCTGTCTCCTTTCTGTCTCTGTCTCTCTGTCTCACTCTGTGTGTGTGTGTGCGCGCGCGCATGTGTGTGTGTGTGTGTGTGTGTCTGTGTATGTGTGTGCTTCTTCTGAAATGTTTTTCACATCTTTTCCTCTTATCACAAGTTTTCTTGTTTTTCAACAATATTTTTCCTTAAATCATATTGTGGATCTGAGGTAAGGGCTCAGTGGGTAAATTGTTGTGTATTAGGACCTGAGCTGGACCTGAGTTAAGCTCTCCAGAACCTTCAGAACCGCTGGGGATACTGCTGTATGCTTGTAAGTGCAATGCTGCAGGTGCAGCTGTGCATCCCTGGAACTGGACAGTCAGCTAATATAGCCAAACAGCAAGATTGATGCTCAGTGGGAATCTTGCTTTCTAAAAGAGGAATGTATAAGTCATTGAGGAAAGATATCCTAATGCCAACATACACCTAAATGGATGAACATACCTGTACATATACATATGTACACACAAACACTCCCAAAGTGCTGTAGATATAAGGAAAATTCCCCTACCATATGATAGATTCTAATCTCACACCTCCCAAAGTGGATTGCAGAGGCAAGACTAGGTGGCAAGTTGGATAGGGTTGGTTGGACATAGTATATAGCACCTACCTTAGAAAACAGGGACTTTATGTGGGGTTTAATTGCATGATGAGCTACTAGGGCTGCTTATAAAATAATAAAGAAAATGTTATGAAGGAGATACACAGAGCACGAGGGGCATTCCTCTGAAAGGGGGGAGGAAGATGGATGCAACTATAGGACCTCTTTTTTACAAAGCACCTTTGGGAGTCTTAGGCTTCGTAACTCAGTCTTTCTGAGATGTGTCAGGTTTTGAGTGTTCTGTGTGCACTTTCTTACTTAATGCCCACAATTGTAAAACAAGCAGCATCATAAACAGAATATAAGCCTCCACCCACAGTTTGGACATGCAAGTTGTCTCTTTGGTTGTTTGTTTGGTCAATTGGCACTGGAATCTGACCTAGGGCCTCATTTATCTTGTACATGTTAAACAAGAGCTTCATTGTCTGTATTCTCAACTTAAAAAAAATTGCTTTGCAATACAGGGGAACGCCAGAACCAAGAAGTGGGAGCGGGTGGGTAGGGGAGCAGGGCCGGGAGGGGGGAGGGTATAGGGAACTTTCTGGATAACACTTGAAATGTAAATGAAGAAAATATCTAATAAAAGTTGGAAAAAAAAAAGCAGATACTCCTCTTAAAGAGGGCCCAGATTTGATTCTCAAAATCCATGTTCTATGGCTAACATCTGCATATAATCACAGCTTCAGAGAATTGATCTCTGGTGTCTATGGCTCTATAGTAACATAGTATACATCCAAACAAAGTCACATCCACCTTGGGATAATTAAGATTTTAAAGTAATCATCCAGAAATTAAAAAGACCATTAACTTTAAACATAAGAACTCTCAACTTCTTATAAAAATTTTATACTGTTTTATTTACAAAGTAATACATTCAGCAAATATATGTTTAAAAGTTTGTGTAGAAATAAGTTTTGAGTAGTTAATACCTGAAAATAAAAACATTCAAAGAACAAAAAAAAATTGCTTTGACTTTAGATTGTCCTGTAGCCTAAGACAAGTCTTGAACTCCTTCAGCCTCCCACAAGCTAGCATTTGTGGCCAATTGACCCAACCTGAACTCTAACAAGAAAATAGAAGGATGGTTATCGTGAGAACTTATGTGAGATTATATACACTTTTATATTTTGCTATTTTGAAATAGAGTCTCATGTAGTCTATCTACATTGGCTCTACTTTGCAATATATTTGATGCTGGCCTTGAACTCATAATCCTTTTGCCTCCAAATCATAAGTACTAAGATTACTAGCATGTGGTGCCACACCTAGGTATAGTTTCAATTTATCCTTAATGTAAACACCCATATGTTTTACTATGAAACTCGATGGATGATTATGAAGAACTTACAAGAAGACCAGTTGAATACAGATCAAAGCAAATAGAAAGTCTTTATTAGCCAGCCAGTGTATTCAGGTGGCTTGTGAGCCAAGTACAGTCTTGAGTCTTTCTTGAGGTGAACTTTTAAGGGCAAAAAAACATACCTTGGCATGACATATCCCTGTTAGCAAGAACAGTTAACCAGAACTAGAACTACAAAAGGCAAAAAATCAAGGTTAGTGCATTTTGAACTTTCCTAGAGTTATGGACTTTGATGAATTAAATCTTTTTTTCTTGTTATGGCAGGAGGTGCTACCTATGTGCTGAGTTCCAAGCCTAAATGGTACTTCCATCATGGTGTCAGTTGTGATAAGGTCTGGAGCCCTGATACACTTTGTGTATATATGATATGTGCACCATGCTACCACTAATCTATTTTATATAGTATAAAAGTCTGATTTTTGAAAATACATTTGATCCTTTCCCAGAGTATAGAATAACAATTTTGCTTCTATTTCTTTGCTTGTGTGGAACTGAAGTCTAAAGGGCATAGCAATTTTCACAGGGTCACAAAGATGCTAAATTGAGAGTCATGGTTCTGATCCAGATTCTTCCTTTTCTTTGAATCATTCCTCTGAAAGCATCCCTTTTTATTATCCTGTCGTAGCTTGTAAGACAGGTTGCAGTACACACACACACACACACAGACACACACACACACACACACACACACACTTGTGTGTAAGCTCTTCCAGCTTCACCTTCCACTCTCAATGTACCCTCAATTCTGTTCATAGTTTGTATTCATACTTACACATAAGTTTGATTGCTACCAGAGAGCCAGCCACAGCCTCCTTAGTATAGGATATGACTATAACTTCCTAACAGCACTTCGACCTACTGCAGTTAAGTGAGGTCAGCAGCAACATGGGATCTATATGTGTATCCATTATTGAAGTGTCACCTTGTGAACACAAGTTGACAAATATTGGATATATACATCATGGTTTTTAATATGTGGGATGTGGGAGCTAGATTAAATGGTACCCTTCATAGATGCATGAAATAAACAATTTACTTCTCTATATTTGAAACTGAGAGCAGTAGAGCTACCAATCTGCAGCTGAAGTGAGGAAGGAATGATTGAGGCAGGACACTGAGGCCAATGTATTCAGGAGGCACTCAGATAATGCTGGCCACTAGTGTTAGCCTCTTCAATTTCCCTGCTTGCTCCTCTCTCTCTCTCTCTCTCTCTTCCTCTCACCTACAATGTTCTGGTTGCTATTGTCTACATGTGGGTAATGGCTTTTTTTTTCTGTTTTACTTCTTAGCAAACTCAAAAATATCAATTGTTTTTACCAGCTTAGTTTATGTATCAACTTCTCCATAGAATCTTTTGTAATACACTGTCCTTCTCTCTATCCATTGAGCCTCTGTGATGCCAAAGCAGTTTTTTTTCATTCCTGGCTGTGTATAGTATTCGTACTAGCTTACAATTGTCATTTTCTTCGACTTTTCAGCCCCTTGAAAACAAGTCTTACATGAGGTTATCTTTCCAGTTCCCAAAAGAATCTAACACGAGACTCAGATTTAATGTGTGTGGGCAAATGCTACAAAGTGAACTCTTTCCAACGTGGGTAGGACTATGAATTCTATTTATAAGCAACTGAACTCCCAATTGTTCATTTGAGTTAAAATAGAATTTGTTGACAAGTAACTCACAGTCAAAGAAGTTCTTCCATTCTGGGCCAGGACCGGGATATTCATTGTTGATGTGGGGCATGAGGTACTATTTTCAAATCAATGCCACTGTTGTCTCTGGAAGGAGAACATCTCTCTTGCCACTCGCCATCATCCTTGACAGTGCACAGACATGTAAGCATTGGGTGTGGCCTTCTGACTTTGCTGTAGTTTTCCACAATGCAATCTCTTATGGGTGTACCTGATTTGGGGTGGTGGTATGTACTTCTGTGTTCAGTCTTGTACATAGACTACAAGAAAGGTGGTATGAGGAAAGCATACACCAAGAATTCATGGGCAATTAACATGGGAGTAGCCTATTGTAGACAGAGATCCCAGAGGTGTTGAATGGGCAGAATACAACCCTGGGAATTGATGCCTGCTGCAGTGTTAGTAGGCATTGACCAAGATAATTCACTGTGTGTTGAAGAAGATGAGGTTGCCTGCGCAGTAAGAGAACTTTAAGGTGCGTGTGGAGGGGGTGTGTATGTCACAGTGCATATGTAGAAGTTAGAGTACCACCTTCTGTGTCAAGCCCCACCTTCCACTTTGTGTGAGACAGGATCTCCTGTTTTTCTATTATGAATGCCAGGTTAGTGCAGTCACAAGCTTCCACAGACTCTCTAGAGTCTGCTTCCCAACTCATCCTATGAATACTGGCATTACAAATGCTTGCATGCATGCATGTCCTTTGTGTATTCTGGGTATTCAAACGTGGGTCCTCACACCTTCCCAGCAAGTGGTTTTACCCACATATAGACAGTAGCTAATTAATCAGATACAGCAGGTCTAGACACTCTGACCTGTGGGAAAACAAAAAGAATACCTAAATTTTTAAAATTTGAAGATATATCATATAGCTAGGTATATGTGGTAGTACCTGTTCCATCCCAGAACTTGGGAGGCAGAGTAGATGTACTATCTGCATAGAAACTTCTAGGACAGCCAGGCCTATAGAGTGAGACCTTGTCTTAACAGAGAAAAGATAGAATTGAAAAAAAAAAGAAAAAGAAAGAAAGGGAGGGAGGAAGGCAGGGACGGAGGGAGAGATGAAGGGAGGAGGAAGGAGGGTTGGAAGGAAGGGAGGAAATGCATTATGGACTACCATAGAACCAATCAAGTAGTGGTAATTTACAAATAAAATTCTCTATTCTCTTGAAAATTTTTATTAGAACACATTAGAAAATGGTTTCATCTGACATTTCCTATGTATGTATAACATACTTTAATTATACATGCCCCTCATTACCTTTCATTCCTTATTGCCATGGCTTCTCTTTTCCATCGATAATATCCTCATAGGAGAACTCACCCATTCCATATTCCTGAAAAGGCTTGCCATCCTCCATGCTCAGACTGCAGGTTCCTTCCTCTGTGGAGCTAGACAATCTCCATCAGAGGCAGGGTTGTCCTCTCCTCCAGGTGCTGTTAAGCAAACTAGGGCTGGTGTTTTATACTTTTATACTCTGCATTCCATGGGAATTTGATGATATCAACAACTTTTATCATATTATAATTCTCACTTCCCATCCTTCAGACTCTTTTTTTTTTGTATTGGATATTTTATTTATTTACATTTCAGATTTTATACCCTTTCCCGATTCCACACCACCAGAAACCCCCTAACTCACCCCCCTCCCCCTGCTTTTATGAGGGTGTGCCCTCACTCACCCACCCACCCTTCAGACTCTTTACCTGTAACTTAACTGTTTCAAAGTGTTGTTTTCCTTATGCTGACCCAGTGCTCTCAGAGAAATTTTATTTGACTTGAATTTCTTGGTAGAGTTTTTCAAAGTGGCTTCTAGTTCCTCAAGCTAACAGAACTGTGTGAAGTCTTCCCCTGCTGGCCCTTCTTTGTATCCAGCTTTTCAGGCCAATACAAATGTTAAAGTGTGTGGTGTGTCTGGAGTGTGTCTGTGTGTGCTTGTATTGCATAATTATGTATCTGGGATTGCTTTAAGCATTCCTCTTTTGCCACTTGCTTTCTAGAGTATCCTGAGCTTTCTTTCAAAAATATTGCACAAGGATCAAGGTGCAGATTTGTTCTCTCAGCTATAGAAAGCTAAAGATCTCTGAGATCCTTGATGTGTGTTCTTGGCTGACTTTTTACCTTACTGGAACAAACAAACAAACAAACTTAAAATCTCAACCTGAGCTTTGGATGGGAGCATCTTGGAAGGGAAGACTTTCCCCTGTATTCTCTTGTCCACCTCATCAGTGATCTTATTTCCATAAGCATCAACCTCCTCACCACAGGCAATGTGGGGCCAGCACAGGCTTCTAGGAGCCCTGGTGCTTGAAACAGCTTCTTATGAGCTCCGATTCAGGTTCCTGTGAGCCCTGCTTTGATTACTTATCACAATGTTATGGGGACAGTTGATGGCAATTTTTAGTTTTTCACTTATCAGTTTGCTGTATAGTACAACCAGTGGTGTAGTTACAGCTATGTGGTTTCACATACCAATAAACAAAAAAGGGAAAGATCTGAGTATTAAGTACAATGTGTACTTCTAAAATATGAAATGGTATGAACCAAGTCCAAAAAGCACACATTTAATGAGAAACCCAGTCTCCAATAGTTTCCTTTTATGATACAATCCAAATAAATAATGCAAATGTTTAATAATTTAGACTTTCATTTGATTAGGTTCTCTTGAAGTGGGTTGCAGTCATTTTGTTGGATGATCTGACTTTCACCTAAGACATCTTGAACAGTTTTATACTTTTATATAGTAGATAAATAGTGATGCCTTCTTCCTCCAGCATGATTAAAGGAAGACATATGCTTCACCTCTGGAAAGAAAGAGGAGAGGTTTGCAAGTGCAGAACCCAAGGGCCAAACCTAACTCAGGTTTCCTTGAACACTGTGTGGCTATGGAATGCCATTGTGCACCCCAATGTGCCATCCCACACATCCCTCCAAAGCCAAGGTTTCCAAAATCTACTGCACAAGAAAATCATTGAGAAGGCCATTAGAAATATTGAGTCTTGGTACATTTGGGGACATGTGACTCAGTAAATCAAGGACAGAGGAGAGGACTTAACTTCCTTCAGAGAATTAACTTGCTTCAGGATACTGCCTAGGAGGAAAACACAAGATGAAGATGGCTACTTTATCAATAAAGTCACTAGATCACCACCACTACTGTGCAGTCCATGTCCCAGTATTATTTCTTTGTAGGGATTACATCATGGCTTTCCATCTCCTCTTGATGGTTCCGGATAGCCTAGTTAAAACTCATGGTTCAGATTTATTATTTGCTTGGCAAACCCTTGGTAAGTCCTTTTCAGCTTCTCTAATGTCCTCATTATTACTGGCAACTATTATAATCATTAATTGCTTTGACTTTCAGTCAGCTTCGTGTTTTATAAGAATTATGTATTGCTGTCAGAACTATATTAGGGTTTTCTTTTTCTTTTTGAGAAAGAGTCATAGTCCTTTTGGCCTTAGTTTACAATATGTTGTGAATTATTCCATATGGATTTTTAGCACTTGGTTTGTATAATGAGCATAGTATTTCAAATATTGCAATCATGGGTATCTATATGTATTTTTATAAGTGGATAAAACAATAAGGAATCAGATTTTATTTTCAGAAATGGTACATAAAATTAAAAATGCAATCTCTATTAAAATGTCTTGGCAATTAGAATTATCAGGTATTAGATATAAATAAAATTATATGCATTATTATTAATATTTACTTAAAATCTAAAAATTGTCATCTTATGTCTTAAAGAGTGATTAGAGGAGACAGAGTCAACTATGTTTAAGGCAAGAATGGCTTGGGATTTTACCAATTTGTTTTCTTGCTACCATGAAGTGGATTTGAATAATCCATTTTCTGCTGTGTAATAACTCTCTCATTTTAAATTCATCCTTCAAGACCAGGACTAACACTGCCCATGTACTCGTTAAATTTAATATAGCTATGATGGTATCACAACTTCACTTTTCTACCCTCATCCTTTTTCTCCATTATGAAACCCCTCTCTGTGTTCTTCACTGGGCTCAGAGCCACATCTGATGGCTGACTTCTGCAGTGGCTGGCAGCTCATGCTCGCAGACTCACAGAATGTGCGTGGAGGGCCGAGGGGCAGGGATTACTCACCACCCCTTCTATTTCACACTTGATTTCCTGGCAAGCCATTGATCATATTACACCCAAAGCTTCTGATAGATAGCATTAGGCATCTCCACTTGCCCTCTATATTCCTTCTTTTTTTTAAGACTCTTTTTTTCAAAAATTTTCTCCAAAGTTTGGTTGCCTATAGATTTCAGAGCTTTCTTGCAAGAGACAAAATTTGTCACACACAGACACACACACACACACACACACAATGTCCTCTTAAGGTACATGTTTGCTCTGTTGTACTTGATACATGAAGTAGAAGAAACATATGATTGGTTTTGGCTGCTTACTTAGCTCACAATATCTAGTCTACCCCCTCTCAGCTGGGATCTGTCTCCTGGTCCACAGAGATGAATCAGCAGTCATGTTTATGGTTACAACATTAACTGTCTCTTCTAGGTATAGACATTCACACTGATAATGTAGGATCCTTAGAAAGTAAAGTTAGGATTCAGACACAAATAAAGTCTCAACATCCATCGTAACTGTCAAATGTATCTGGAAACAATATTCTGCAAAAAAATATAAAATAAATAAAAAACAACAAAACAAAACAAAACAAAACCAAAACAAATTCCTGGGCTCAACTACAATCAGAATTTACTTATGCTTGTGAATCTAGCTTTCTAGGGTTTTTCTGAGCTATTTCCAGACCTGTTGCACATGCCATTTCTCTTTACCCTAGACTGAGTAGCCTAGGCAGGTCATGTCCTCAAGACAATGGCAAAATGCAATGAGCACTATAGAATTTAGACTTGAAACTAGCTTATTTCTACTTTTGCTTCATTCTATTAACCACAAAAGCCAATTGTCAACCCAACATTAAGATATAGAGGTCTGGAGAGATGGCTCAGTAGTTGGTACTTGGTGCTTTTGCAGAGACAACACAGATTCCCAATGCCCATGTCAAATGACTTACAATAACCTATAACTTCGTTACCAGAGGATGAGATGCCCACTTCAAGCAGGCACCTGAATTGGCATACATATAGCACATGTAAACTCATGTAGAAACATACATATACACACAAATGAAAACAAATAAACATATCTAAAATAAGATGTAAATAAATGTATCTTCTCTTTTGGTGAAAGCTGTAGTCACATGCACCTGTTGTACATACAGGCTTGAAACATATGTGCATATTCAGAAAAATCAAGGCCAGTGATACAGACTATAGATAAACCTGCAAGTACAAACGTGGATCTAACAAATAGAGTATTTCTTCTTTGAGAAAGAAGACTATGCAGATTCTTAGAATCAGAAGGATACCCAGTCTTATGATCTCCCCTTTTCTTCTCCGAGGTAATAGTGACACATAGATGCATTTCAATTCTTGCTTCTATTTTTAAATAGGTTAATGTTTGAGTCATGTAAAGTGTGAAATGGCAACGAAGAACTATTTGTTGTTAGGGAGTCGGGGAAAGGGGTTATATCTCCTAGTAATAGTCAAAGCTACACTCACAAAATCTCACCAATACCATTGCCCAAATGTGAGCTGAACAAGGATGTCACCAATGAATATGATGGAGAAAGCCCCATGAGACTTCAGTCCTACACACAGAACTACAGAGGGGGCTCAGTCCTACATAGCAACTGCAGATAACTGAAGAGAGCTAGAACCCCCAGAGCTCATGTCTCTAGCTGCATATGTATTAGAAGATGGCCTAGTTGGCCATTATTGGGGAAGAAAGGTCCTTGGTCTAACAATGTTTATATGCCCCAGTACATGGGGAATGCCAGGGCCAAGTAGTAGGAGTGGGTGGGTAGGGGAGCAGGGCGGGGGGAGGGTATAGGGGACTTATGGGATAACACTTGAAATGTAAATGAAGAAATTATCTAATAAGAAAGAAAGAAAGAAAGAAAGAAAGAAAGAAAGAAAGAAAGAAAGAAAGAAAGAAAGAAAGAGAGAGAAAGAAAGAAAGGAGAGAGGTGGCCTTACACAGGAAGGAACACAACAGTTCCTTGTTCAGTGCCAACAGTCAGACCTGACAACATATGTACAGAGAGCATTATACAGGATGCCCACACATACATACATATACATACATACATATACAAGCTTACTTATACATATACTCATATGCCTGCAATTAGTAAAAACGAGGCCATGAATTTGATGGAGAATGCAAAGAGGTATATCAGAAGGTGTGAAGTGAGAAAAGAAAGAAATGTAATCAAATTATCTCAAAAATGTTTAAATGCACTCACATGTGCTGTAGGATGTGTGAACGGCTAGGACAGGTGGTAACCGAAATCACAGTTATGGGGCTCACTTTTCACAGATGACAATCATTAATGGCTTTTTACAAGTCTTGTTATTTTTGTTTTTACTTATTCACTCTACATCCCACTCGCTGTCCTATTCCTAGTTACCCCTCCTTCAACCCTTCCCCCACCTCCCCTCCCCCTCTCCTCTGAGTGAGTGGGGGACCCCTGGGTATCTTCCCACCTGGCACTTCAAGTCTCTTCGAGGCTAAGCATATCCTCTCTCACTAAGGCCAGACAAGGAAGCCCAACTAAAAGAACATAACCCATGGACAGACAACAGCTTTTGGGATAGTCCCAGCTCTTGTTGTTCAGGAAACACATGAAGACCAAGCTGCACATCTGCTACATACATTCAGGGAGGATTAGGTGTATGTTCTTTGGTTGTGTAATCTAGACTCTGAGATCCCCAAGAGTCCAGGTTAATCTTCCTGTGGAGTTCCTATTCCCTTCAGTGCCTAAAGTCTTTCCTTCTATCCTTCTATAAGAGTCTTAAAGCTCTATCCACTGTTTGGCTATAGGTTTCTGCATCTGTCTGAGTCAACTGCTGGGTGGAGCCTCTCAGAGGACAGAAATGCTAGGCTCCTGTCTGCAAGGGTAACAGAATATCATTGATAGAGTCAGGGATTGGTGCTTGCCCATGGGATGGGTCTCAAGTCAGGCAGGTTATTGGGTAGCCATTCCCTCAGTCTCTGATCCAACACCTGTCTCTACCTTTCTTGTATACAGGATAACATTTGGGTTGAAAGTTTTGAGGATAGGTTGGTGTCTCTATTGCTCCTTTAGGGTTCCTGCCTGGCTATACGAGGTGGCTTCTTCAGGTTCCATATTCCCACTGCTGTGAGTCACAGCTAAGCTAACTTCCACTGATTCTTGGATGTCTCCCTTATCCCAGGTCTCTGTCTTTTCCTGGAGATGCCCCCACCCCTCTACCCCTGTCAGTTGCAGATTTTTATTCATACTCTCTCTGTCCCATCTCTTCAGTCCCTCCCCACACCTGATCACAACCCCCCCTCATTCCCTCCATATCCCGTCTCCCTCCCAGGTCCCTCCCTTCATCTGCCTCTTATGCATAAAGAAAATATGGTACACAATGCAATGGAATAATATTCAGCTATTAAAAACAAAGACATCATGAATTTTGCAGGCAAATAGATGGATCTTGAAAATATCATTCTGAGTAAGGTAACTCAGTTCCAAAAGGTCTAGCATGGTATGTAATCATTAATAAGTGGATATTAGCCATAAAATACAGGATAACCATGCTATACTCTACAAACCCAAAGAAGCTAAACAAGAAGAAAGGCACAAGTGAAGATGATTGAATCTCACTTAGAAGGGGGGAACAGAATAGTCATCAATGGCTTTAAAACTGGCAAAACCAATACACACAGACATATGTCAATATATATGTATGTTACTCCAAAGCATTTCTAATGTTCCATGCAAAAAAAATGTTTAAATGGGTTTCTATTGTGTTAGTCATTTTGCATCAATGTAGCAAAGTAGCAGACCCAACTTGTGGGAAGACTTAATTTGTGTCATATCGTCTGGGTATTGTAGTCCATTACAGTACAGAAATCATAGTGAAATATCTCATTCTGTGGTAACAGGAACACATGGCACTGGTCCAATGTCCATAAAACAGAGCAGAATCAGCTGCTAGCCCTACAGAGGCCTGGTCCTAGCTCCATTTCTTCACACTAGTTCACACTAAGGCTCTCTGCCAACAGCTTTCTCCCTGTCATAACCTTGACAGCTGAAGAGTAAGCTCTCCAAAGAAGCTTGTGAGGAACATTTTAGTTTCAGAACACAACATTGTCTCTTCTCATTAGCAAGGTGGGGTGAAACAAACTGGGTGCTTCCCAGAAGCCAGCTGTTCCAAGACTTCAACCCTTAGCTGCCTCTACTCTTCATGATAAGCCTTTCACTGATGCCTTCCTCTCCTGTAGGAAAGCACTGCAAAGATAGTAAAGATAATGAGACCTATATTGGTCAGGCAGAAGGGTAGAGGATTATATTTTAAAGTGCAGTGTCTTACATGTGGCTGCTGACCTCCACTCCTATGTCAATCTAGTTCTGATCCCTACTTTCAGCTCCATATTTGAACACTCAACTGCCTTTTGATGTCTCTATTTAGCTAATGAGTACATCAACTCTGAGTATGTGCTAAAGGAAACTCCTGACTGCACACCCTGAGTTTGCCCTCTCCTAGCCTTCTCTGTCACAGGACAGAGCAATTCCTTTAATCAAATGCTTAGGCTGAAGAGTAAAAGATATCTTCTATTCTCTGTTCATCTTTCTAATCCGTCAGCTACATTCATTATTATCAATGTATCATCCTGTATCATCTTTACCTAGTCACAATCATCTAAGTGATTAGCATCTCTTCCTTATTCCTCTTAATCCAAATCCTCAAATCATCACACAGTCCCTGAAACTCCATTATAGCAGCTCAGATGATTTTACCAAAGCATCATCAGCCATCTCACTGCCCTGATGAAAGCCCCACAACAGCTTCCTGTCACACTTCTAAGGGATAGGTGCTCTTTGCTGGCTATTTCTTAACATTCAGCTTTCCACACCGACTACTGTAGGGAGAGGCTTCAACTGATTGGCTTGTCTCTAAAGCAGTGGTTCTCAACCTGTCAGAAGTGAGCCCTTTGGGGAAACATACAACCTTTTCACCAGGGTCACCAAAGACCACCAGAAAACACAGGTATTTATATTACAATTCATAACAGTAGTTAAACTATAGTTATGAAGTAGCAAGGAAAGTAATTTTAGGGTTGGGGGTCACCACACTATGAGGAGCTGTATTAAAGGGTTGCAGCATTAGGAAGGTTCAGAGCTGCTGCTCTAAATCAGTAGATCTGCTTCTTCTCACCTGTTTCTTCATAGCACTTACTGTTACTTTGAGTTACATATTTATTATTTACTTGTTTTCTGCCTCTGTCTATATGAGAATATAATTAGTATGATATCGTTATGTTATTATACTCTCAGCACATTGAACGAAGACTGAGATATTATAGGTATGCAATAAAATATTTGCTAAATGAATAAAAAAATGTATTTTCAGGCACAAGGAATTCAGGCTTACACTATTATACATGCCCTTAGAATGCCAAAAATTACAAAGCCACACACAGAACTTCTGAAATTCAACACAGATAACTCAGGCTGGAAAGATAGCTCAGGGGTTAAAAGCATTTTTTTAAGACCAGAGATGAACTGGCGATTATGGTATTCTATTTTAAGTTTGTATTTTATTCAAGAGATTTAGCACTAGCATTATCAGATGAGATTTCATTTTTATAAAGCATTTTTCTTTATAATTTTACAGCATCTCCCCAAAGGGCTATTAACATTGCTAGACATATTCTCTTGTAAGGTTCTGCTATTATTCTCATTTAGATTGGCTGTCTAGTCTGCCCCAAATTCAGAAGATAAAGCTTTCTAATATTTTCCTCTGGAGGTATGTATTAACAAGTAGCTGTAGGAAAGTTAGAAGGTATATAACATTTTCAGGTAACCTGGTGTGTATATCACTAAGCACTTTTTTCTAGATAAGGCAATACTTGATGTAAATACTCTTCATATTTTTCACTTTCCCCATGCTCAGTTTTTTGATGTGGATTAAGTATGTCTACTAAGGTACATTTCTGGCTTATTGGTTGTTGTTTAAAATATAAATACTTACTACATTTGGCAAAATTACATGAAAACAATCCCATCAAAATACTCCTGAATACATGTTTGGTACTCTAGACATTATCATAAGCCTGTGATTAAGAAAAGCAAAGGCTCTCTATGGGATCTACTGTTGATTTTTTTTTCTGCAAGAACATTCAATTAAAGTCCCTTATAAATAATGGTGGTAGTTACCTTTTTATGTCAGCTGATGCAGGCTATTGTCATTTGGAAAGAGAGCTTCAATTGAGAAAATGCATCCACCAGATTGCTCTATAGTCCCAGATGGTATGTGAAAGTAAGCTGAGCAAGTCATGGAGAGCAAGCCAGTAAGCAGCACACCTTCATGGCCTCTATATCAGTTCTTTAGAACAGTTTTCTTCACTGAGTTACTGTACTGACTTCAACTACATGGACTACATATGAGCCAAAAGATGAAATAAATTCTTCCTTTTCCAAGATGCTTTTTGTCATGGTATTTTATCACAGCAATAAAAATCCAAACTAAGACATAAATACTTATGTTTATACTTATAGACTGTCTCTGAGCCTTGGTCAGGGAGGCCTTATGTGGCTTGGTGCAATGGTCAAAGCAGGAACTCAACACTGATCAAAACATTGATAGTAAGTGTCTTTTGAATCCTTGACCCTAAGCAAGACATCCATGTCACCTACAAAGGACAAGGAAGGATGCTCTGAAGTGCTATTGTCTGGATATGGCATGCTCTTGCAATCTTGAGCACACATCAGCTTTGAGGACCTTTACAATAGTGAAAGAAAGAAGGAAGGCAGGAAAGAAAAAAGGTGTAAAGGAAAGAAGGAAGAGAGGTGGGAAGGAAGGAAGGAAGGAAGGAAGGAAGGAAGGAAGGAAGGAAGGAAGGAAGGGAAGGGAGATGGGAAAGAAGGAAGATAAAAGGAGGGAAAGATATGGAAAGTAATGAAGGAAGGAAGAGAGTTAGGAAGGAAGAAAGGGAAGGAGAAAGGGAGGGAGGGACATGATGGCAGGAGCAGGGAAAGTTGAAAAGAAGATGGACAGGAAAGTGTAAGAATGAGAAAGGGTGATGAAAAGTGACTGGTTACAATTATATATATATGAAAATGTCAAATATTAGGAAATAAAATAGTTACACCCTAAGTAACACACTACTTGAGAAACCTATATTCAAAAATTATAGAACATGCAATTATAAAGACAGGAAAAATATAATTCATACCAATTATGTGAAGATAAAATCATAAGTGGTGGTTTGCAGATGGGATATAGACAGGGTGAAATGAAGGGTAGTTTGGTGATATTAATACCCTCATCTTACAGATTCTGGAGTCAAAAGCTGAAGTTCGATTAATTTAACAGCTTAGTTAATTGTTTGGATTCATAAAATGGGGAGGAAAGATGAAGGGACGGTGGTGATGACATAGGTTGAATCTTGTCTATGGCAGCAGAAAGCTAGTGGCTTGACTTGGTCAAAGTGTGATGACCACCAAAGTATGAGCACGTTATTTCTGATTGTAATTTAATCTTTTCCTGTGGCAAAATACTTTAGATATCTGCCCTCTTCATATTTTCAAGAACACAATGCAACATTGTTAACATCCAGCTACTTCAAACCTATTTTCTCTTAAGTTTTAGCAATAATTAGACAACATGATCTTCCTTAATGCACATGTAGTGTATAAGTTCTCAATGGGAGACTGCTGGCTCCTGAGCCCTTCTTGCTCCCTTCTCGAAGGATAATGTTTAAGTAGCTTCACTGTCCACACCTTCACTTGTTAAATTCACTCTGCTTGTCCCGTGGGACGACACAGACTCTTTCAGTTCTACCTTTTTTTTTTTTTTTTTTTTTTTTTTTTTTTTTTTTTTTTTTTTTTTTTTTTTTTTTTTTTTTTTTTTTTTTGGTTTTTCGAGACAGGGTTTCTCTGTATAGCCCTGGCTGTCCTGGAACTCACTTTGTAGACCAGGCTGGCCTCGAACTGAGAAATCCGCCTGCCTCTGCCTCCCGCGTGCTGGGATTAAAGGCGTGCACCACCACGCCCGGCTATCAGTTCTACCTTTTAAGCCTCACCTGTCCATCTTGTTGAGTGAGCTGTGCAGCGTGGTCCTGCATCCTTCACCTTTAAGCTTTTGCTTGCAGACAACTTTTCCAAGCTCATGAGGACTGACAGGCTCTCACCTTAATAGTCCGTTTTGCAACATCATCCTTCATTCCAAACATATATTATTTCCTTCTGGATCTTTAAACCTTCTCTTTTTTAACTAGTAGATGACCAAATGAATGACAGTCTACTACAGATCAAAGGAGCAGCCCTAATGGAAAAGGTTTTAGGCAAAACTTCACTTGTTAGGTTGTGCTGCCTGCATCTAATCTCTGATGCACATCATTTCTACACCTGGATTTCCAGATGCAGGACATGGAGGACAGGAGTTAGGGTTGCCATGGCCAATCTGAGGACAGAGAAGTCACCGCTGAAATCAGTTTCCTTCCATTAGAAAAAGTACAATCAGAGATAACAAAAAAATCAGGTTCCTCATATTTCTATATCAGAAATTCCAACCTTCCTAATACTGTGACTTTTTATTATAGTTCCTTATCTTGTGGTGATTCCCCAACCATAAAGTTATTTCATCGCTATGGCATAACTGTTATTAATTATGATGTGCATATCTGATAGTCAAGGGAGGTTGTAACCCACAGGCTGAAAACTGCTATTCTAGATCCTGTAAGACTGGATTGTTTGTTTGTTAGTTTGACCCAGCCTGAGATAATTATTTTTTTTGAAAATTAACAATAATTTCTTTTCCATTCTGCTGAGTTACAGAAAAGGTTGCACTCATGTTGATTTTTAGGGGTAATGAAGCTGCTAGAGAAGTAGTAGGTTACTGTGATCTGCTCTGTGGTGACATTAGAAAACTGTGTGTCTCTATTTCCAGATTAATGCTGAAATTACATGCCTTGTTACCCAAAGTAGCCAAGACTTAATAGTAAAAATGTAAATGGATATTTAATAAAGCACTCTTCAAGTCACATTAGCAACACTCTAAAAGAATGTTTAAAGCATGTTCGCCAAATGCAAAAGTTGCCTTCTGTATATTTGTCTTAAGTATTTTGACTAGGAAATAAACACAGCAAAAATAGACAAAATGCCATTCCCTTCTTTTGACTGAAACTAGGAAAATATATTATAAAGACACTTATGGCAATATAATAAACATAATAAGAAATATAAATATTGATAGATTATATCATAGTGCAGCAAATGAGTAGGAGAGAGAAGCACATGAAGAGTCCAACACCCAGGGTGAAGGTAAAGAGGTCTTGACGATCCTTACAGTGAAATATGAGAACTAAGGAAGCCAACATTGCAGGGTAGACTTTTAACAGTTGGTTTGGAAAAGCAACTTGAACACATGGGTGTGTGGGGGGGAGTAATTTCTCTGGCAAGTGACCAAGAAATTTAATTAACCAAATACTTGGTCATAAAGTTGGTACATCAGGGGTTTTTTTTTTTTTGTATATTTTAACTATTCAAAATTATCTTAGACTCACAACTGAACCTAAATCAATCATCTCCCATATCATCTCCACAGTTCGCTATGTCAGAGTGGGATCTATGGGGTAGGATCTGTTAAATTCCTTAGCAGTCAAATCCTCATTTAATATTGTTACATCCAATTTTGATTTAAAAGAAATAGTATGAGTGGGTAGGGACTGAACAGGTCCTTCTTTTCTAAATATACAAGGTAGAAAAATCTCGTAGACTGAATTTCTGTTAATATCAACTTGACAGTACCAATTTAGCATTAGGATAATTGCCTCATGCCAGTTGTCCAAGTAAAACCAGAAAGAGTGATTTAATACATTCCTTGAAAAATATATCATGCTATTCTGGTTTTTCTTTTATAATGGAATGGAATGTTGTAGATGCAATTGAAGACTCCTTCCCAATCTTAGCCACACCTATTTTGTCTTTCTTCAAGTCAATCTATTATTTTGAAATATATATTTTCCTGATTTCATATATATGTATATATATGAAATATATATATATATGGCTAGTGCCTGATCATATTATTTTGACATTTACTATATATGTTTCCAAAAAAATTACAGTTTTATTTTTGTATTTTCAGACTTTAAAGTAAAATAAATAGCATTAAATAACCTACAAGTTATTTAATTAAATGAAAGCTTTTAATCATTAGCTTTAGTGGTACACAATTCACAAGACACCCAGTAAAATTGAGCAATGCATTAGCTTTCTAACATATTCAGAGATAAGCAAAGCTATTACCACAATCAATTTTTAAAACATGAATATTTCAAGAAGTTTGTTCATCTGTTCTGTGGTACTGCATGAACTCCTGAACTTTGTACGTGCTAGAAAAGCACCTTGGCATTAAGTTCTGTTTCCAGACCACAACATGAATGTGTTTGTAGCTACAAAGGAATACTGGTGCTATTAGCTGAAGCCATCTTATCTACATTCCCTCTCATCAAGCCCCTTCCTAGACACAAACACGCTGATCTGCCAAGCTCCTACATGTCTTAGATTTCCTTAGTGTGGACATTTTACAGGAACAAATAACACATAATCTTTTCTGACTAGGTTCCATCAATCAGACATATTTAGCGTAGTGATTTTAAGGTTCAGAGCCATTATAGAACTCAATACTTTGCACAGCCCGACAATGTCTTATTTTTCTTTTTATCCATTGATATACACTTAGGTTTTGTTTTTCAGCCTCTGGCTGTGCTGCTATGAACACGAACAGGATTTTTTTGTTGTTATTTTTTTGTGGACATGCATTATTTTCATCTATTAGGTACATAATAACATCACCTGAGTAATGGCCATGCTATTTGCTAAGTGATTCTTGTTCCGTACAGAGACATTTTTATAGATATCCTGTCATGTGTTTTAGTCTAGTCATTAGAACAGTTATTAAAGAGTATTTCCTGGTTTTAATTTACCATTTCCGATAGACTTATATAACTATCTTCCTTAGAGAAATGTCTTTATAAATCTTTTCTTCTTTTTATATTGGATTAATAGTTTTGCTATTAAATGTTAAGTCTTCTTTTGTGTTATGGGTACAATGTCATAGCAATATGGCTTGCAGATATTTTCTCTCATTTCGAAGATAGACCTTTCATCTTCATGATGGAGTGTTTTATTTTATTTTATTTTTTTAATCTTCAGGACCATTATTTATTTATTTGTTTGTTTATTTGTTTATTTATTTATTCATGTTTTTATTTACTATTCCAACTGTTTTGGGGTTTTTTGGTTTTTTTTTTCTTTTTCTTTTTCCCACCAGTATTTTATTTTATTTTTATTAGAAATTTTAATGTCATTTTATTAGATATTTTCTTTATTTACAGTTCAAATTCCTTTATTTACATTTCCTAGTTTCCCCTCTGAAAACCCCCATCACTTCCTTCCTCCCCCTGCTCCCCAACTCACTCACTCCCACTTCCTGGCCCTGGCATTCCCCTATACTGGAGCATAGAACCTTCACAGGACCAAGGGCCTCTCCTCCCATTGATGACCGACTAGGCCATCCTCTGCTACATATGCAGCTAGAGCCATGAGTCCCACCATGTGTTTTCTTTGATTGGTGGTTTAGTCCCAGGGAGCTCGGGGGGTACTGGTTAGTTTATATTGTTTCCTCTTATGGGGCTGCAAACCCCTTCAGCTCCTTGAGTCCTTCTTCTAGCTCCTTCATTGGGGACCTTGTGATACAGTGTTTTAAAGCATCTGGTTAACTATAGTGAAGCCCAGTTTGTTTAGGTTTTTTTGTTGTTGTTCTCTCTCTCTTTCTCTTTCTCTCTCTCTCTCTCTCTCTCTCTCTCTCTCTCTCTCTCTCTGTGTGTGTGTGTGTGTGTGTGTGTGTGTGTGTGTGTGTGTGTGTGTGCTATATCTAAAGAACTACAACATGTTTAATGGCCATCAACTTTTGTCCCAGTCTTATGAGTTTTATAACTTTACCATTTGAACTTACAATTTTGGTCTAGCTTGGACTAACTTTTGTGTGTGGTGTGCAGGTTCAAGTTCTTTCTACCATCCATTTCAGCATCACTCATCCTTTTCCTCTGAGTCAGCATCTCAGATAAACTTGTGGCTTTTTCCTATACTCAGTCCAGGTAGCCATACTTGTACTGGTACTGTGTTATCTTGACTGCTATTATTTTGTAGTTTTAAATTCATCAAGAATGTTCTTTTTCATGGCATTTTGATTCTTCTCATCCCTTGTAATTTCATGTGACTTTTGAGATCTGATTGTGAAATTATGCCAGAAAGTCAAGTGGAATTCTAGGTACTCTGTCTAAAGATCAACTTAAACAGCATTAGAACAATATTAACAATGTCATATGAATATGGGACATTCTCCATTACTGGGGTCTTCTTGAATTTCCTTCAGTGATGTTTGTTTGTTTGTTTTCAAATAATAAACTTTGCAGCTCTATTATTAGCCTTATGCTTTATGATTTCATTGGTTTTGATGTTTATGTACAGGTTTTGTTTAATTGGGGATTGTTCACTAAAAGTAAATGGGAAATGTCTTAAAACTTTTAATTGATACATAAAATTGTGCATATTAGCGGGTATCATGGGATATTTTAATACTTGTCTTCGTTGTATGATACTTAAATATAACTCCTCAAATGCTTAATTTTTATGATGAAATCATCCAAAATCCTTTCTTCAAGTTTTTGCTCTTACATACTATTGAAAAGAACTCCATAACTTATCTTCTCTTAACTATAAATTCATACTCATTGGTCAATTTTTACCCCACTTTTATACATTGCTAGCTTCTGATAACTACGCATTCTCTTAATGTCTGTTGTTTATCTTTGTGTGTGTGTGCGTGTGTGTGTGTATAATGTGTGTAAATGTGTATGTACATGTTTTTGTATATGAGTGAAGACACAGTCCATATGTGGAAGCTGTTGGCCCTCACTACCCATCCTTTTTAAGATAAGATCTTGTTATCTCTCTGCTGCATGTGCCAGGATAGCTGGCTTAGGAGCTCGTAGGGATTCTCCAGTCTTCATGTCCCATCTCAGGACAGAAGAGCTATGATTACAGATGTAGTACTATAACCAACTTCACAAAAGTCCTGAGATACAAACATAAGTCCTCATGCTTACATAGCGAGTAGTTCACCCCTCTCAGCATCAATTTCTATGCAATTAACAGGTGTCGATAACAAATACAAGTAATACCATATAAACCTTGTCTTTTACTTACATTCTTTTTTCTTTTTTTTTTCAGGATGTGCTAATCTTCATTAAAATATAATTATATCATTATCCTTCTCTTCCTCCTTCTAGCCATCCAGGTTCCTGTCTCTCCAACCTTTTCTTTCTTTCTTCCTTTCTTTCTTTCTTTCTTTCTTTCTTTCTTTCTTTCTTTCTTTCTTTCTTTCTTTCTTTCTTCTTCCTTCCGTCTCTTCTTCTTCTTCTTTTTCTTCTTCTTCTTCTTCTTCTTCTTCTTCTTCTTCTTCTTCTTCTTCTTCTTCTTCTTCTTCTTCTTCTTCTTCTTCTACTTTTCCTTCTTCCTCTCTCTCTCTCTCTCTCTCTCTCTCTCTCTCTCTTTCTTCACTTTATATTCTGACTGCTATTCCTGTTCCTGGTTCCCCCCTCCCACAGTTCTTCTCCTCACTACCCCTCCCTTTCTTCTCTGAGAGAGTGAAAGCCCTACTTGGTGTCCCCCTATCCTGGCACACCAAGTCTCTGGAGGGATAGGCCATTCTTCTCCCACCAAGATGAAACAAGTTCCATAGACAAGCAATAGCTTTCAGGATATCCCCACTCCAGTTGTTCCGAACCTATGAGAAGACTGAGGTTCACGTGTGCTACATATGTGCTGGGGGCCTGTGAAGACTTTTTGGTTGGTGGTTCAGACTCTGAGAGCTCCTAGGGTCCAGGTTAGTTGACTTCCTCTGGAGTTCCTATCCCCTTCTGGGCTGTCAATCCTTCCCCCAACTCTTCTATAAGAGTCCTCAAGCTCCATTCATTATTTGGCTTTGGATCTCTGCATCCATCTGAGTCAGCTGCTGAGAAGTGCCTCTCAGAGGACAACCATGCTAGGCTCCTATCTGCAAGTATACCAAAGTATTATTATTATTATTATTATTATTATTATTATTATTATTATTATTATTAGTGACATGGATTAGTGCTTGCCCATGGGATGAGTCTCTAGTTGGACCAGTTATTATTGGCTATTCCCTCTGTCTCTGCTCCTTCCCCCTGACCCTACATTTCTTGTAGTCACACCAAATTATGTGTTGAAAGTTTTAAGAATATGTTGGGGTTCCTTTTGCTCAATTTGGATTCCTGCCTGGCTACAGGAGGTAGCTTCTTCAGGTTCCATATCCCCACTGCGTTGAGTCTCAGCTAAGGTTACCCCTATTGATTCTTGGGAACTTCCTCTATCCCAGGTATCTGGCAGACCCTCAAAATGCCCTCCTCCCCACCTCATATAGGTCTGTATATTTCTATTTATTCTCATGGCCATGTGGCTGTCTCTGCTTATCTCTCCCCACACTTGGTCCTGAAACCCCCATTTCTCCCCCTATTCCTTCTACCCAGTTCCCTCATGCCTCCTATGACTATTTTACTCCATCTTCTAAGTAAGATTCAAACATCCTCACTTGGGCCTTCATTCCTTCTTATTTAGCTTCTTTGATTCTGTGACTTGTTGTAGAAATTATTTAACTTCAACCTGGGGTTTCTACCTCACCTTTGACCCCTTTGTTCCCTGATAAAACATACACATACACACACATGTTATATTTATAATAATCCTTAAAGAGCACAAGAACTTGCAGTTGTATGTACCTTCTGTGCTATTAGAATCTACTTTTCTATTGACAACCCTGAGTATTACTTACTTACTATGTTTCATTTGGGCTGCTCTTAACTCCAATTAGCCAGCTATCAGGGCCAAGTTTTTATGACTCACCTAACACAATGTGGCTTCTCTCTTCTCTTCCTGAACCTGGTTCTCCTCATGGTTCTTCTCCAAAGCCTAAGCCCGGGAAACTTAAACTATGTTTCCTCTACACAGATATTGACTGTTGGCATTCTTATTTACCAATTAAAAATAACGTTGAGGCAAGGACATAGATCTATATGTAGACTTCAGGCCTTGGGGACCCACATTTAGGATTACAGTAGACAGCAAAACTAAACCTCAACAGTGAAGTGTAGCATGGATAGCCTATATTTTAGGGCTAATATTTACTTATAAGTGAGTACATACCATGCATGTCTTTTTGAGTCTTTTTGGATCTCACTCAGAATGATATTCCCAAGTTTCATCCAATTTGCCTACAAAATTCATGATGCCTTTGTTTTTAATAGCTGAATGGTATTCCATTGTGTAGATGTATCGTATTTTCTTCATCCATTCTTCAGTTGAGGGATATTTAAATTATCTCCAGTTTCTGGCTATAATGAATAAAGCCACAATGAATATAATTGAGCTAGTGTCTCTGTGGTAGAGTGAGGAATCTTTTACATATATGCTCAGAAGTATAGGTGGGTCTTCAGGTAGAACTATTCGTAGTGTCCATAGGTGTGTTGGTTTATTTCTGGGTCTTCGGTTTGATTCCATTGATCAACATGTCAGTTTCTGTATAAATACCATGCAGTTTTTATCATTTTGCTCTGTAGTACAGCTTGAGGTCAGAGAAGGTTCCTCCTAAAGTTTTTTTTATTGCTCAGGATTATTTGGACTATCCTGGGATTTTATTTTTCCATATGAAGTTGAGAATTGCTCTTTCTGGGTCTATAAAAACTTGTATTAGAATTTTGATGGGGATTGCATTGAATCTGTAGATTGCTTTTGGAAAGATGGCCATTTTCACAATGATAATCCTACCAATCCATGATCATGGCAAATTGTAGGCAGCTGCGGCTCCATGCAGCCGCAACTCTCTGTGAAGCCTCGGCTCTTTGTGAAGCCTCGGATCTCTGTGAAGCATCGGCTCTCCGTGAGATGTAGGCAGCCGTGGCTCCCCACCATTACCATGGTGGGGGGCCAGCTGGCTGTCAGGAAAGAGCCTAGAGCATGCGCACTAGGCTGTTAAGGAAGAGAGCCTAGTGCGCATGCGCAGCTCTCTTCAGGATCTACTCAGGCAATAGCCCCTCCCAAATATGCTAATGAGGCACAGCTTGTGGCACCAATGAACGGGCCATATGCTAATAAGGTGTAGCTTGGTGCACCAATCCGCAACCACTACGATACCCTCCCCCCTTCCCTGGGAGAGTATAAAAGCAGCAGCTCTGCTGCTGTTCAGGGTCCTGGGAATCTACTATCAAGGTGCTCCAGAATAAAGCTGACTGAGATGATCCCGGTGGTGGCATGACTTTCTTGCTGGTCGAGGGAGGCGTGTTGCAGCAAATCTTTCCATCTTCTGATATCTTCCTCAATTTCTTTCTTCAGCGACTTGAAGTTCTTATTATATAGGTCTTTCACTTGCTTGGTTAGAACTATATCAAGAGATTTTTCTATTATCTGTGGCTATTGTGAAGGATGTTGTTTCACTAATTTCTTTCTTGGACAGTTTATCATTTGTATAAAAGAAGGCTACTGATGTCTTTGAGTTTGGTATCCAGTCACTTGCTGAAGGTATTCATCAGCTGTAGGAGTTCTCTGGTAGAATTTAAGAGGTAGCATTAAATTGATTTCTTCTTTTCAAATTTGTATCCCCTTGATCTCCTTTTGTTGTCTTATTGCTCTAGCTAGAACTTCAAGTACTATATTGAATAGATAGGGAGAGAGTGGGCAGCCTTGTATTGTCCCTGATTTTAATGCAACTGCTTTAAGTTTCACTCCATTTAATTTTATTTTAGCTATTGGATTGCTTTATATTGCTTTGATTATGTTTAGGTATGTGCCTTATATCCCTGATCTCTCTAAGACTTTTAAAATGAAGACTATTTTGGCATCTAATGAGATGATCATATTATTTTTCTCTTTCAGTTTGTTTATATGGTGGATTATGTTGTTAGATTTTTGTATATCGAACCATCCCTGCATCCCTGGGATAAAGCCTATGTGAACATATTGGATGTTGGTTTTGATATATTCCTGGATTCAGTTTGTGAGAATTTTATTGAGTATATTTGCATCAATGTTCATGAGAGAAATTAATATAAAATTGTCTTTCATTGCTGAGTCTTTATGTGGTTTAGGAATCAGGGTGGCTGGGGCTTCATATGAGTTTTTCACTGTTCCTTCTGTTTCTAATTTGTGGAGTAGTTTGACAAGTATTAGTATTAGCTCTTCTCTGAAGGACTGGTAGAATTCTGTACTAAACCCATCTGGCCCTGGGCTCTTTTTGGTTGGGAGACTTTTAATTAATGACTGCTTCTATTTCCTTAGAGGTTATGGGATTGTTTAGATAGTTTACCTGATCTTGATTTAACTTAGGTAAGTGCTATCTGTCTAGAAAAATCATCCATTTTGTTAAAATTTTTCAAATTTGTGGAGTAAAGGCTTTTGAAGGAAGATGCAATGATTCTTTAAAATTCCTCAGTGCCTGTTGTTATGTTTCCCTTTTCATTTCTGATTTTGTTTATTTGGATACTGTTTCTCTGTCTTTTGGTTAGGTTGGCTATGTGTTTATATATCTTGACGATTTTTCTCAAAGACCAGCTCTTGGTTTCCTTGATTCTTTGTATTGTTTTCTTTGTTTCTAATTACTTGACTTCAGCTGCGATTTTGATTATTTCTTGCCTTCTACTCCTCTATCTGTTTGCTTCTTTTTCCTACATTTTTCCTCCTAGATCTTTTAAATTCCTGTTATGAAATATTTCTAATTTCTTTATAGAGTCACTTAGTGCTATGAACTTTCCTCTGTACTTCCTTCACGGTGTCCTATAAATTTGGATATGCTATGCCTTTATTTTCATAAGTTATAGAAACTATTTTTTTCCTTGACCCTGAGATAATTGGGTAAAGAGTTCTTCAGTTTCCATGAGTGTGTAGGTTTTCTGCTGTTTCTGCTTTTGTTCAAGTCCAACTTTAATCCATGGTGGCCTGATAAAATACAAGGTGTTATTTTAATTTTCTTGCATCTGTTGAGGTTATGTGTTCGGTTTTGGAGAAGGATCCATGAGGTGCTAAGAGGGGTATATTTTTTTGTGCTTGGATGAAATATTTTCTAGAAGTCTGTTAGGTCCATTTGATTCATAATATTGGTTAGTTTCATTATTTCTATGTTTAGTTTTTGTTTGAATGACATGTCACTTGGTAAAAGTCGGGGTTGTAGTCTCCCACTATTAATGTGTAGAATTCAGTGTGCAATTTGAGCTTTAGCAATGTTTGTTTTACATATGTGTGTGACCTTATGTTTGGGGTATTCAGAAATGAGGTTCCACCTTGGTAGATTTTTTTCCTCTGATGAATATGAAGTGTCCTTCCCTACTTCTTTTGATTAATCTTGATTGAAAGTTTTATTATATATTAGAATGGCTATTCCAGCTTGCTTTCTGGACCCATTTGCTTGAAAAACTTTGTATATAGCCCTTTACTCTGAGGTAATGTCTATCTTTATTCCCCAGGTGTATTTTTTTCATTCAATAGAAAATATTTTTTCCATAAATAATGGCCTCACGTTTCTTAAATGTTGCTGGGTCCATAGATGTAGTATTACATAACACCATTGTACTCTTTGTAAGCATTACAGGAATTCTGCATAAGCATCTTTTTTTTTTTTTTTTTTTTTTTTTTTTTTTTTTTTTTTTTTTTTTTTNTTTTTTTTTTTCCTGTATATTGTTCTTATTAGCCCCTTCTCAGAGGTTCCATTTGCAAACAATTTCTCTCATTTTTGTGTGGCATCACTTCACACTCTTGATTACTTTCTTTGTTGTGGAGAAGCTTCTTCATTTGGTAAAAATCTCATTTATTTTGCTTTGTTTCCTGTGGTTTTGAGTTATTATACAAAATATTCTTGCTTTTTCCAGTATCTTAACATACTTAACAAAGTCCACATTTTCCCTAGTAATTTAATAGTTTTAGATCTTACATCTAAAAAATTAATCAATGTTGAGCATTTTTTGTTGAGCATTTTGAAAGATAGGGGAGATTTTGCACGTTGGCTCTTGTATCCTGCAGATGTGCTAAATTCATTAGTCTAAGTTTCTCTTAGTACATTTTGAGGGATACATTAGCAGACAGGATCATAATATTTTTAAAAGCATGACTGTAGCTTCAGTTTTCTTGGTCAATGAATTCTTACCTGTGTAATGTGCAAATATAAGTCCCTGTATAGAAACTAGGGCTGGTTATAGACTTTGTTCCTAACATTTCAGATTATAGCAGATGAAAAGAGAGACATCCCCATACTGTGTATGTTGTGACATGGTTATATAATAAAATTCTGGAAATTCTGATACAACATTGACAAAAGTAGATCTCTAAACTTCTGTTTTAGACTCATGATTGACATCTATTTGTGTGGAGTTTACTTTAAGGAATCATGAAGAAGTGATGCTGTCTTACAACCTTCAGGCATAAACTTCCAGTATATTGTCAAACAAATTTTAAATATTAAATTTAAATACTGTTTAAATTAAGATACTAAACTGGCAAAGAGCATCATCCAGTGGTGTAATGCTTGCCTAGCATACAAAACTCTACTGGGTCCATTTCTGACACTGAGAAAAATATGTGCAATACTAGAAAGCAAATGAAAGACAGAGAGTTCTGCCTCTAAACTCTACAGGGGGTAAATATACATAATAGCAACTGAGGCTGAGAAAAAAGTTAAAACACTACTGAGAACAATTTATATAATCAAAATTAGTAGAGATAATCATGGATCTGTTGCTATAGTTTAGTTAAACTATCCACTAACCTCAAAGTGGTTTCTAGAGTAAAAACAAAACTCAATTAAATACCCCAGTATGATTTTTCTGTAATAAAAATTGACAAGATAATTCTAAAATTTAACTGAAAACTACCTGTACCTAAATAGCAGCTTAGATGACTAATAGCAACTGATATAAAAATAAAAAAGCTTACTTGGTGTGAGGACAGATATAAAATGCAGAGTTCACAAACTGCTATGTGTTTCAAACAAAATTATTTGGTGCAAGCATACTAATTTACACCAGTGAAGAATAAAAAGCTGTCCTTTAAAAATAACTGGCAAAGGTATCTAATGTCCTTATACAAAGATTTTGTTCTCGTAGAGCCAAATTTAAGAGCTAAAACTATGACTTCTGAAAGAAAACTTAAAAGACTTTGGGGTTTTACACATAAGAACTTGTAAGGAATGTTGGAAAGCATGAACGCAGAGAAATTAAAACTCATCCAAGTTAAATGTGGAGGGGATGTGGAATTGTGGAAGCAGTTACACATGCCCTCAGTTGGAATCTGCCTTCTGGTGAGTCTGGCTGCATCCCATGCCATTTCTCTTGGCCAGAGTAGAAAGCAGGTTGGTGGCAGCAGGGGGGGTTTTTTTTTGGGGGGGGGGAGTCAGTGTAGCACTGCACGGTGATGATCACATCCACTTGCGGTGGGAATGAGATGTACAACGCCCACTCCTCAGACCTGTTTCAATTACATTTTCAATCATTAAAGTTGTAATGAAGATATTTATTTATAGTTTCTTAATCCAGAAGTCACACTTCAAGCACTCAGTAGCCAATGTGGTCAGTGGTTACCAACTCAGACAAGGCACAAACACAGCCCCACCATCACCTAAAACACTGTGGTCAACAGTGTTCAATTTCCCTATAGTATCACTATACTATACATTCAGCAAATCTGTTCAGGAGCAAAGCACAGCGGTACATGGTTATAATCTTTGCACATAGGAAACTGATGTAGGAGGATGGCTGTGAGCTTGAGGCCAGCCTGAACACAGAGATTCTGCCTCAAAAAACAAAACAAAAGCAAAAAACATAAACTAACCTCCTCAAAAGAACTATCATAAAATTGTACACTCAGAACTAATAAATTTTATAATATGTGAACTACTTAAAATCATCACATACTTGAAAATGTCATTAGCATAAACAACAAAGCCCTATTACTCTTTCATGTAATTAGACTCATCAGTTCAATAGTGAATAGTTCAGTAGACTGAAAAATGCATCATTCAAAAAAAAGTGGGGGGGGGGGATCATGCAAATGCGGCCTCCCTGCAGTTGTCATGGGCAGAGGCAAATACTGTAGAGTATTCATGATCTTATATTTAGCATTTGTATGGAGCTCTCCTTCTTAAACTAGAGTTTTTGACAATGTTTTTGCTGAAGAAAACTAAAACCACACGCATTAGAGATTTAAAATTTGTTAAGGATTTGCTGCTTCTGTGTAATTTGGTATGCCGCCCACTTAAACATGTTTGTCTAAGTTTTAAAGATTCACATAAAGTCATGTGATGTGTAACTTAAAATCTATGTAGTTCAGCTACCAGATGACAGAGGATTGCTTTTGTGAAACGAAGAGACATTCTTGAGTGATAGGAAGCATGGAGATACCATGTGGAATAGAATGCAGGGGGTGAGGTCATATCTGCTCCGTTCAGGAAGAAGCGCATAATTGCAAACATCTGTCTTAGAGACCATGAGTCTTACACTGTGATCACAAGTATTTAACCTGAAACTTTGACCTAATTGTTCTGCTTTGCTGAGTCTGTAAAATGATACTGAACAAAGAATTTCTAATATCCTCGTTGACTCTTAAACTTCTGATTCTAATATGTACTAGAAAAATTAGAAAGTGAATTAATATATTGTATCTGTCTTAATCTATCCAGACAAGTGCAATAACATATCATAAATAAATTGTCTTATAATTTATAAAAGTTTTGTTCTCATAATTCATTCATGAGGGTCCCATCCTTGACATCTAAGTATTTTTCTTTTAATTAATACTATCATCTTGAAGATTAGGTTTAAAAATAAGGATTTTGAGTAAATACAGATACCCAGGCTATATCAACTTGAATATAGAACAGAGTATTGTTGAGGTCCATCTATGTTCCTTCAAAGGAGGTACTATACAGATTATCTTGGTAAATTGCCATGTGCTATTTATGCTTGTTGAAAGCTGACTCTGAAAACAAGAGACCCCTTATCTCAGAGGCCAACATGTTTAGTTCAAGTGTCCTCTGCAATTCTTCCCTGGGGAACAATGGTCCCCTACTTCTGTGACAGGAAATGGGGAGAACAGAAAAACAGCAAAGGTTTAAATTGTTGCATCCTTGACCAGAGAACAGCTAGAAGCTAAACTATGTTCAACAGAGGTTACTACTGTTAATTATATGGAATAGAAATGCCCTGTGGAAGGATGAAAAGCCATAAGGTTACCCATAAAGAGAATGCTGCTCTGCTAGGAAATATCTTAATCAGGAACTCCAGCATGATGGCTTCATGCTGAGTGTTGTCAATGATTGATTTGATGATATTACTTTTGCTTGATTTCCTAGACAGGCTTTTCCAGTCATGCCTGATGAATCTTGTAAGTACCTGACTTAATGATGCTTTGCTATCAACCTGCTGCTTCTATATATCTGATACTTTTTATTTGCTCTTTTACTTTTGTTTGATACCTGTTTGATATATTTCCTTACTGAAAACTAAAAGCATGGACATTGTACATCATTCTCTTTATGGCACACAAGATAAGATTAATGTCTTGGCTCTTGGGTCATAGGAGACACTGGATTTGTTTTACATGTCTTAATATGTTAGGAATTGCCTGTGTAACTCACTAGTGATGAGTTGGGTTCCCAAGATAAGCACAAAATAGGTTTTGAGCCAAGACACATTTTTTGTAATAGAACTAGAGATGGAGAAACAGGTATTGACATGGAGAGACTAATTATAGAGGTGACAAGGAGGGAGTTTGTGTCTAATGGTTCCTCTCTCCTCAGAAAGAATGACTCAAGGTTACCACTTTCGAGAAAAATTGGATGGAAGCAAAGAAGGGGTGGTGAGAAGGGGTGGGCTATGAAATATTAAATAGTGGGAAAAAGCAAGTTTATTAGAGAAGCTTAGTAGATAATCCTGGAATTATGTTTGCCCACCTGATATTTATACGACTGAATATAAAATAATTTCCCTACCTAATCAAAACACAGAGATATTGAAATTTAACCAGAGATTTTTAGGTATAGTATACAGAAGGAGAAAACATCAAGAAACAGATATCAGCAACTTAGCATCGTGTTTAAGGTTGAAAAAAAGGTAAGTGAAAATAGAAAATGGCTGCATTAGTAATGGAGAGTAGATAGAGGTGGGAAATTGTGACAGTGGATGAGGTTACTAATAGAATATATGAACTCAGAGGCATAGAAGATGGGAGTCAAAGTGGGATCTTTGAGATTGTGGTCCAGAGCTGAGGAAAGGAAGGAGCAATGATTTGAGATCATAAAGGAAAGCATGCAGAATACTTAACTTTCAAATTTTTTGTGTGAATGGTATATAAAAAGGTTTTCTTTTTTGTTTGTTTTTCGTTGTTGTTGTTTTGTTTTTTTGTTTTAAATAGATTGCAGGAGCAAAAATTTCCAAGAAATAGCTTGGCTTCATTCATAATAAAAATTAACAAAATGCTAAGGTATGTTAAATACACAATAAGATTTACAGAACTGTAGAGAACATAGAAGGAACATTTGGGAAGGACAGAGCAAGTACTGCTCTGTGTTCAAGGATGCAGTGAGCAGAAGGGGTGGCCAACTGCAAGTGCCATGAAGGCTTCAGTCTTCTAAAGGCAACATGGTAAAGTTCAAGCAGACTATGAGACACTGGGAACAGATTTTGGAGCCTTATTTTTCTAATGTTGAGGTTGTGCAGGGTGCCTATGAAAAGAAGAGCAGCATAGCTTCTGAACCTAAGCCTTATTCAATTCCAGTCTCAATTTGGGGATAGGCAGAACTTAATATAGTGATAGAAACAGAAGGTATTGAGGGTTGAGCCTAGCCTAGTGCTACTCACCAACTTGTTGGAAAACAAAAAACAGAAAAAAACACATCACTTATTTTATCCTTTTATTTTTATCCACTAGGTGTTCTTCACCTGGTCTATATTTTCTGGAAAGAGAATCAATAATTTTCATTAAAAGATTACTAATCACTAGTCTACATAATCAATCAAATGTTGGATGAGGTTCTTTTTTCTGAATTAATTGAAATTTACATTGGTTAATGAGTTTTTTCATAGTTGGACACGATCCTTAATCTTTAGTTTACATAATTGAATTCTCTGGGAACTCTTGTTATACCATAATGAGAAATAGTATGCAGAGAACCTTAGCAATTTTCTATAATTACCAAGAAGGCCTTTGCAACACATTGTACTTCATAAATCAGTGGATAAATAAACAGAGCCACGGCAAACAGACAGGGGCGTGCGGTCCCTGTGAATACTCTTGATTGCATCATAAAACATCTTCGGGGCCTACATGGAATGTGTGTTAATGGTTTCGATAGTGAGGTTCAGAGCAAGCAAATACTTCATTAACTGACTTCTTTAGAATTATGGATAATTCTGATCTGTAGAATGGGTTAAGCTTTGCCTTTGAAAATACATTTGCTCTGAATATTAATCATATAAACATGAAAAGTATAAAGGTTATTTCCATAAAGTCTTTTACCTTAATGTGTTATCTTCAAGCATTTTGAAAATCATATTTACAATATTTGAATAATATAAGTGAATATATTAATACAAAATGAGTATTTATGTTTTAAACAACTTAGAATTTTTAAAATCTTTTTTCTACTTATTTTTGTGTATTTAATACTAAGAAAAGCCTGACTCCACATCCTAGCCATCCAACAGTGTGCCTACTGTAGCAGTATACAGAGTCAAAAATCCCCTTTTCTAGTCAGGATACATGTGTTATCTTAAATGCATTATAACATATGGTTTGGTGAGACACACTGGCAGAATTGACTGAAAGAGGCGGAGGCAGGAGGGGCGGAGGCAGGAGGACCATGAGTTTGAGGCCTGTCTGAGCAAGACATTGTACTGAATCTCAGTACTTGGGAGATAAAGACAGATGGATCTCTGCACAACAGCCAGCACTACATAGAGAAACCATGTCTTGGTAAACAAACTAAAACAAAAAAAAAAAATGTATTAGAACTACGATTTCAAGCACCATATTAAACAGAGTAAACAAGAGTAGATACCTTTTCTCTCATTCCTGACTTTAACGGAAATAGTATTAAGCCAACTCCTAAGCAGTTGTCATTATACCCATACATTAGTGAGTCTCTCAAACTTCTTTGGTGATGGTTCTTTTTGCAGTACTAGGAAGTTACTACAGAGATCCCCATAATTGGCCAAGTTTCAAAGAATGAGAAACTGTGGGGTGCTCAACCAGAAATGAATAGCTATATTACACCTACTCCCTCCAAGGTTCATGGATCATTGTGATAATCAAGGGGTAGAAGATTGTAACAGAGAGAGGCACTAAATATAACAATACTTTTTAGACACACTAGAGCAGTTGCACATATGAATTAACAGTGGTAATGACCACAAACACAATACAAATTCAAGGCAGAAAACAATCCATGGAAGATCAGTCATACTTTAGTGGATGGCCACACACCCAAGTATATGGACAGAACAAATTGGCTCTAAAGTTTAAAAATGAGGACCAAAGGAAGGGTTGTGGGAAAGGGGAAGTGAATATGGTATGATTTGGGGAAAATGGATACATATCATTATACCTGTAGGATATTCTCAAAGAATCAACGAAGATATTTTTAAATCAATTATTCTAATTTTATACACTGCTCTATAGATTATTCATTCCTCTCATTCCATGACTATTGTGAAAATGGCAATTCTATTGTAAAAGGCCATTTTGATATAGCTAAACAGGTGTGAGTTACAGAAATTAGTGGTTTGCCTTGGCTCTTGATTGTTTCAGGTGAAATGATCAAATGGTCATTTAGCAAACTAAAGTTTTGAGGCAAGTTTGGCGCAATGGGCCAAGACTTGAGAGATAGAAGAAGGAGGATTAGGAGAGGAAGATTATTCTTGACTACATAGCAAGTTTGAAGCCAGTCTGGATTACACATGACCCTGTCTTAAAAACAAACAAATAAATAGAGGTTTCAAATTCTGATGTTATTAAAAATGTAGAAAATTATTTAAAGTTATATAATATTAGGAATCCAAATGACATTTGGGATGTATAGATAAAAATGTGTCTTGTATATTGTGAATGTTCAACAAATATTTTGTACAATGCAAGAACTAAATATAAGAAATTTCAGACCTATTTTTGGTACATAGAAAGTGTTGACAATTTGGAAAAACATAGTTATGGGGTCATTGGCTTGTGGGTTAAGCAACAGAGCTAAATGTGTACATTTAAGCTAAGTTGGCCTATAGAATTAGAGGCTTTCTGGCAGGAGTGCACTTGATGGCCCAACTGTATCGGAGGAGCAAAAGCATCAGTTGCTTATCTACAGGTAGATAAGCATACAAAAAACAGTACAGCAAATGTCAGCATGCAGACCTGATTTTACATCCACACAGGCTTTTGAAAAATGGAAATACTTCATTGCAAGTTTACATGGATAAAGGATTAGTGCTAAATACATTGAGATTTTAGACTTCAGGTAGGAAATTCTTGCCTGTTTTTCTCTGGCTATGGGAGTATAAGCTCTGCAACCAGGGTCCATGAACAAATGTATGAAAAGCTCATTACTTTCAGAACTAATAGATGCTGGAAGAATGTATACCTTGTCACATGTCCCAATGTTGGTAGCATCCACATTCCATATTCTTCACTTATATGGATTTTATTATTTGAAATATAATTTAGCAAATGCAGAGGTTAGTTTTTTTTAATTGAACAAATAAAATTTTGTGAAGAAAAAATTATGTGATCTTTTTATGTTTGAATACACATTTATTGGTCATATATATTTTTGAACATGCACTCTGAGCCAAGCACTGTACTAGAACAATTGGTTAGGACAGAGAGAGTAGAAACTTTTGTTTTTCATATTTGTCACATACATGCTGGTTTATCAGAGACTGTCCTAGTGCAACATTTTGTTGATATAAGTTTTATCAGTTATATGTCCAATGAATCATCTCTTGATTTACACTCAAAACTCCATGCAATAAATATTCTTTTATCCATCATATTTTATATGTTAGAAATTTGAGGCTCAAAGGATGTCTTAGTTAGGGTTTTCATTCCTGCACAAAGCATTATGACCAAGAAGCAAGGCGGGGAGGAGAGGGTATATTCAGCTTACACTTCCAAAGTGGTATTTATCGTCATAGGAAGTCAGGACAGGAACTCACACAGGGCAGGAACTTGGAGGCAGGAACTGATGCAGAGGCCATGGAGGGGTGTTGCTTACTGGTTTGCTTCCCCTGGCTTGCTCAGCTTGCCTTATAGAACCCAGGACTACCAGCCCAGGGATGACACCACTCATGATGAGCCCTCCCCCATCAATCACTTATTGAGAAAATGCCTTACAGCCGGATCTCATGGAGGCATTTCCTCAATGGAGGCTCCTTTCTCTTATGATAGACTCCAGCTTGTGTCAAGTTGATATACAAAACCAGCCAGTACAAGGGGCTAACATACTTGCTCACATTTTCATAACTAACAATCATCTCTTAGTTCAAACATAGTTGAACTTCTAGAATGGGTTTAAACTGTGGAAGAAAGTCAAATAAGTTTGGTGATAGAAATAAGCAGTGATTTTACTAGCAGTTAAAGATTTAGTTTCTACTGTCAAAGCTTCTGCCTTTATGGCTTGAATATCTTGGTCACTATCATAAGGTATTTGGTAAACATTTTGGTGCCTGTAGATAAGGTTCCAAGACAAGATATATACATTAAAATATACATACAAGCAGCATCATACTAATTAAGCTGGTTGTATTTTTTATATTTATGTATAAATGTGTGTGTATGTTTGTGTTTGTATGGGTGTAACAACAATTAAGGGGAGAAACGGTTATGAATTTGGAAGAGAGCAAGAGGAGTATATGGGAGGGTTTGAAGGGACAAAATGGAGAAGCAATAACGTAATTATATTAAAATATCAAACAATAAAATAAATAATTGAAATATATATTCTTAAGAAGCCTCTAGTATATGATTAATAAAAATTCTCAGTGCCCTAATTACATTTTCAAAAGAAGAAAAATAGTAATATATTCATAGGTGGCCCTGCTGCAGAGAAAACTGACAGATACAGCATCTTAAAGATTCCTGGGTGATTATCTGGATAATGGGAGAGTTAATTCTCAGACATTCCTTTTTCCAATACATTTTAGTTTTTATTGACATATAATAAGTACACATCATATGTAGTTCAGGGTGGCAGTCATTCTTCCCATCCAAATGAACATTTCAGTCACCTCAACTCTAAGTCCCTCCCCCATCACGCTGCTAGGATCTAGTAACTTGTTATACTTTCCACTTCTTTCAAATATTTCAACTATTCTGTATGAATGTACAGCATGTGGTTGTTTGACTTCATATTCGTGATTTTTTTTACATACTACCTTCTAATACTATCCATCCTACTTAGCTTTACATAAAACACCATGGCCAAAAGCAACATGCAGAAGAAAGGATTATTTTGGCTTGTAGGTACCAATCAAAGTGTATCATTGATGGGAGTGAGGCAGGAGCTAATGCAGAGACCATGAAGGAACACTGATTACTGACTTGTTCAATTTGCTTTTTTATGCCACCCATAAGAAAGCACACAGCAGGGGTAGCACTGTCCTCAGTAAGTGTATCTTCCCACATCTTTCATCAGTCAAGAAAAACATTCACATACTTGTCTATAGGACAATCTGACTCAGTAAGTGTATCTTCCCACATCTATCATCAGTCAAGAAAACCATTCACATACTTGTCTATAGGACAATCTGACTCAGTAAGTGTATCTTCCCACATCTATCATCAGTCAAGAAAACCATTCACATACTTGTCTATAGGACAATCTGAAGACATTTTCTTAGGTGGGTTTTCCTCTTCCCAAATGACTTTACTTAAGTCAAGTTGACAAACAAACAAACAACCACTATGGATGTTGCTGTAACTTACAGAATTATAATCTAACATTATTCTGAGTGACATGCTGTTTTGCATATGAGTACTACTTCTTTTTTATCTTGGCTACTGCAGCATCATGTGACTAACATAGATGTTTACATTTTGATCATATTTCCTTTGAGTGTGTTCCAAGTATTGGTTTTCATCATAGTATAGCTCAATTTCCAGTTCTTTGAAGAAACACTGTACTGTTCTGCATAATTACTCTGCTATTTTTCATTACCATACACCAGACATAAGAGTACCCCAGCTTTTTTTTTGACTGAGTATGGTAACCCATGCCTGTAATGCCAGCATGGAGAAAGCTGAATCACGAGGATTATAAGTTCAGGGCCAGCTTGGGATGTATAAATGAGTGGATTGAAGAGGGAGATGGAAAGGAAGAGGCCTATTCTCCACATCTTTCTGAGGTAATTTTCATTTCCCTGTCAATGTTTTGCATTTAATGAAATTTGTGAATATTTTCTCTCATACTGTAGGCTGTCACTTTAGTTTGTTGATAAATTTCATTTTTTTGTTAATTTTTTTATTTAGTTTGTTTGTTTATTTATGCACATATGGGTCATACACGTATAGAGGTCAGAGTACAACTTGCATGAATGAGCTCTCTCCTTCTATCATATGAATCTCAGAAATATAACTCAGTTCATCAGGCTTGGTGGGAAGGCTTTTTACCCACTGAGTCATCTTGCCAGTGCTGGCCATGGCTTTTGCTGTATGGAAGTGACTTTGTTGCCATCCGACTTGTCAAGTTTCTTTTTATTTCCTTTTGTCTTTTAAGTATCTATTCAAACAATATGTGCTCAGTGCCCTGCTGCTTTCTTCTCAATTTCCTCTGAGCAGGCTCATACTGTGGGTTCTTACATTGAAGCTTTTGATCCATTTGAGTTCATTTTTACCTGTGAGTGCAAACAGAATCTAGTTTGTTTGTTTTCTTCCATAGCTATCCAATTTCCCCAACACTACTTACTGAAGGAGTCTTATTTTCTACAATTTTTAGTTTTCTTCCTTTGTTAAAAATAAGATACATTGGGCTGGTGAGATGGCTCAGCGGGTAAGAGCACCTGACTGCTCTTCCGAAGGTGATAAGTTCAAATCCCAGCATCCACATGGTGGCTCACAACCATCCGTAATGAGATCTGGCGCCCTCTTCTGGAGTGTCTGAAGACAGCTACAGTGTACTTACATATAATAAATAAAATAAATCTTTAAAAAAAATAAAATAATAAATAAATAAATATAAGATACATTACCAGTTGAGTTACACTAAATCTGCCTAAAATAATTTTTTTTAAATCTGCCTAGTTATTTACTTTCACATTCCGTCAAAATCTGAGCATGCATATACATACTCTGTAGGTTCATAATACATGAACTCAGTTTCAAAATCATGATAAGAAGCTTGAGTGATGACTAGAGAAATGAAGCTAGGAAGAGTCGAATTACTTGGTTGATGTCTACATAGCTTCTCTACAAAATAAGAGAGAGGGGGAGGATTGGGCTTAGTGAAAAATAGTGAAGTTACAAATTTCTTAAATAGGGGGTATGGTAAAAAGGATAAGGAGAGTTTCTGAAGAGCATATATTACCTTATCAAGGTTGAGAGCTAGTATCTCCCTAGCCATAAAGTTTTAGAATGCTCCCTGGAGAACAAATGACTAGGAGAAGAAGAAGGCTAGATCATCACTTGCCAAAAGAACTAAACCCTGGCTGGCCTCATTCCTGCTCTGAGAGCATAAGAGAATAGGGGCACCAAAATGACCTACCTGAGTCTAGCCCATGCTATTTTTCTCTTAGTAATTGGAATAGAATTTGAAGTCCTTAAGATTTTACTTTTAGATTCCAGTACATTTTCAAATGCTTGGCCTTTAACATAGCATCCTCCCCTTGCTTTTCCATGATTAGGTATATTTATGAGGACAACTGAAACTTTAAATCTCCTGCTTTCATTGCCAGTAAAAGCAGCAAAAATGACAGCAATAAAAAGTCTTGGCTTCTTTGATTGAATGACCAATCATTTTATACCAAGTAAGCTCATGTGACAATAGGCAATGGTCTGTAACGCCATTATCACTAAAGGCCAGCCAACAATTTCATTATAAAATCTTCTGAGGCAGCTTGCAGTTTGGCTGTTTTAATTAAACCTTGCCAGCCCAGATTGCAAGGGAAAGGACTGGGAATTTTCCACTGAGCTGTCACTCTAAAACAATGCTCCACCGTGGATCTAATGTCAGGAATTACAACAATATTTCATGCCAGACCATTGGCATAACAATAATCTTGAGTGACAGCTTTGGTGCTTGGGAAGTTAAATTAAAATGGATATCCTTATTTATCTTCTGAACTGTCAAGTCAATACATGCACCCTTTGATTTTACAACTGTTCCATCTTGGGGACAATAGGATGACATCAATAATTAACTCTGTATGTTGGCAGGAGGCTCAGTTTGACTCCATATCTTTGATCATTTTTTTAAAAATTCTAGTGGTTAGAGAAATGGCTCCATGGTTAAGAACACATAATATTCTTGAAGAAGGCTTAGTTTCTGTTTCTAGAACCCATGTCAGGTAGTAAACAACTCCTTCAAACTGTAACTCCAAGGGATATGACACCTTTTATGTCTTTGGACTCATGCCCTCATGTGCACATACTCAAACACAGACCCATGTATACAACACAATAAAATGTTCTTTAAGATTCTGGGTGAGGACAGTAAGAATATAAATGGTGAATTTACTGATATAGACTATCACCATGGAAGTAATACTGTTTGACATAATATTTTCTGGGCTTATTCTATCTGTTTGGGTAATTTAGAATGCAGCTAATGGCAGTCTTTCATTGGCAGAATATTTATGCTGTGCTAGTTGGTAAGCTGAAACTGTGCAGTTCACACAGTTAAAACTTCCTTGTAGAGAAAAGTACTAGGGCCATTTAATAAACAAGGAAATTGACCATAGCCAATAAACAGTGTTTTTTTTTCCTCTGAGCTGTGTGACTCAGGAGCTCATGTTTTAACTATGAAATTATCAAGATGACTCTTTTCATGATCCAATTTATTCCCCTCTAGAATTAGAAAATTTCCTTTTTTGAGAATAAATTGCATAATGTTTTCAAAAATATGAATTTAGATTTTATTCATTTATCTTTAAGTTACATATACATACATATGAATTGGGTGACATGTAATGTTTTGATGTATGTATATGTTGTGTGTTGTCAAATTTGGGTAAATATATTTCTGCCTCAAACTCTTGAGGGAAAATATTTAGAGTCATTTCTCCTAGCATTTAGAAAATAGAACATTTTCATTTTGCATACTATGAAAGAATACTACATTTTCTTATTTTTATCTACATGTGCCCATTGATCTACCTTTGTTCCAGAAGAGAAGTCTCCTCCACTTCTGTGAGATCAATGATAGCCAGGTTTTATCAATAAGAGAGTTCATTCTGCTTTTCTCTCAAGTGAGAAAATAAAGCTTATGAAACTACGTAGAAAACAAGGTACATGTGAAACACTCTATCTCTTTCAGCTTAAGACCAGGATTAAAACAATACAACCTCACAAAGTTAACTCTGTTGATATTTATGTTCCACTTCATAATCTGACTGTGTATGAGAGATATATATGAGGTGGGGAAGAAAGGAAAAGAAAAATTGCCATGTTGAAGGATAAAATGTGAGATGGGGTCATAGAGACCATTTCCTGAAGCATCAGGAGCTGGGCTTTTGAAGGCCATGTACCATCTTTGGTTAATCTTTCTTGGAGATTTCTCTCTTTGCATACACACCCCCATTCGGTCTTTTTAACATGATCAATTTCTCATCTCTATTGATTTCATCCTCTTTGCCTTCAAATACATGAAAAATCACTTTCCTTGATCTTAAGTTTCTTCCCTCATTGGTTGAATTAGTGACTGATGGGAGAGTTAGAATCAGGGAGTCCATTAGCAAATATATTCGCTGATCCTTCCTAGGCATATAAGTATCACAAAGTGGGCTCTTCCCTTTTCACTAGGAAACTTCCTGAATCATTGGGATAAGCCATGTGTAGCTAGATATCAAGGATCACATTTTACAGTGATAAATTAATAAGACAAGAAATCTTCCAGACTAGTTGTTTATAGCATTCTATAAATAGCAAATGTAGATTCACATAGCAACTGCTTTCCTAATTTGCAACATCTTTTTTTTTTCATTTTTATGGATTAAATTTGCCATCTTCCTATCTCTTCTTCCCACTCACTCTTGGTTTGGTGCAAATTCTCTTCCTTCTCTGTCTGCAGCTTTTAATGTCACCAATTTCCAATTACTTTCCTGTCCATAAATCAAATGTTCCTTTAACCTTATACTTTCTTTTCTTGACTATATACAAATACATGAATATAATAATGTGTTATTCTTTTGTGAATGTATGCATGTGCATATGTATATGCAGGTGTGCATGTGTGTACATGTGCATGCGTGCACACATGGCTTTGTGTGTAGAGATCTAAAGGTAAGCTAAGGTGTCATTCCTAAGGCATGACCCATATAAACTGCCTGGCCAGCAAGTCCCAGGAATCCATGTTTCTCCACATCGCCAGAACTGAGATTACAAGTGCACACTACTATGCTTGGCTCTTTTCTTACATAGCCTCTAGGCAGCAAGCCCAGGCTCTCCTGCCTACATGGCAGATTCTTGAGCAATGAAGCTTTCTCCTGAGCTTCTTCACTTACTTTTCCTATGCACAAACTAATGTTTTTCTAGAACTTCAGCAGCAATGGTGTAGAGTACTTTTCCTCCTATATCTGATGCTTTAGAAGGAGAGAGAGACAGAGAGAGAGAGACAGAGACAGGAACAGAGATAAAGGCAGAGACAGAAAGACAGTGGGAAAAAGACAGAGACAGAGAAACACAGAGACAAAGAGACAGATAACAAGGAGTTGGGCCTTTAGTAGAAGTAGGGCCGAAGAAATAAATGAATGTTTTAGTCTCACTGTCATCTCCTTCCCTTCTGCTGGTGTCTTCCACTGTTGAGCCTCAATGGGAATCAGACAGCACAGCCCGTGATACAATCTAAGCAAATAGTCTGTCTCTGTGTACAGAGCCGGAAAAAAAAATAAAAAGGCATAGCATGAAGTTGCTCTGAGGAGAAAATTAAGGCTAGTTATCTGTCATTTCATATACCCTGAGGAATTAATCACTGAACGATTTATCTGAAATGGAAGCATCATAAAATATATTTGTACAAATCAATGTGGCTATGGCACCTATAACGTATGTAATATTATGAGACCCTCGTCATGTTTAATGTCTGTCATTGATTAAGAAGCCATTATGTATAAACTGACAACATGATTGTTTCCATGGTATGGTTGTGGGGAGGGATATTGTAGATGTGAAAGTGAGAACAGCTAGAGGGATCTGGACGAGTCCAGAGCAGAGAGAGAAAGTAGTAGATTGAACCTGGTCAGCAGACTGAAACAGGCCAAGAGAGAAGTAGGAGCAAAGCAAGGAGAAGGACATAGAGAGAGGGAGAGTATGGGGTTTATCAAGAGAGGGAAAGGAGGGAGACAAAGAGACTGTCTTAGCTAGGGTTTTACTGCTGTGAAAAGACACCATGGCAACACTTATAAAGGATAACACTTACTTGGGCCTAGCTTACTAGTTCTGATGTTCAGTCCATTATCATCAAGGCAGGAACATGGCAGCTTCCAGGAAAGCATGGAGCTAAGAGTTCTATATCTTGTTTAGAAGGCAAACAAGATAAGAGTGGTTTTCAGGTAGCTAAGAGGAGGGTCTTTTAACACACACACACACACACACACACACACACACACACACACAGCACCCCCACAGTGACACACTTTCTTCAGCAAGGCCAGACCTCTTCATAGAACCACTCCCTGGGCCAAACATATTCAAACCACCACAGAGAGTATAGCTAAAATAGTAAGGATATAAATATAAAATAGTAAGGATAGTAGACTGAGTAGCTAGGGATAGTGAAAACTATGAGCTGGAGAAGTTTAGGGTAAGTGGGGAGGTGAGAAGATCTAGGACACTAACATGGATTCTAAAATTTGTAACAGGAATGTATGATACTGGGGGAGCCTAAAGGCTAGCATGGACTTTGGTATGCTAATAGACACCACAGATAGCTATTTGTCCCTTCTTCCTTTTGGAATTTGGAAAATGGAGTCTCTTTCAACTGGACCCATTTCACTACATACATATGAGTATGCATGCAGCTTTCAGACTGAATCAGTACTCAATTACAAGCTTCAGTCCGCTTGTGACTAACTCTTATAAGAACACACATTGGTATCACTCCTGCCCTAAAATATCACCAACAAATCCTGACAAATCAAATGTTTCTTTGTACTTTATACATCCTTTTCTTTTTATTGCATACATCAGACTAGCTCCTCCTCTTTTCCTAACTTCAAGTTATTTATTTCTAGACCTACAGTTCAGTTCTTCAATGTGACCCAGAAAATCTATACCTTAAACTCTGTGAGCTTGCTGAAACTGAAGCAAGGAAAAACTGATAGAAGGAAGATCTATCTGACTTATCTCCAAAAGGATTTTTAAAAAAAAAAAGGAAAAAGAAAAAGAAAACTAAAAGAATCTTGTTACTCTGTGTATGTGCTTGTACCATGGCAGCTGAAGTCTATGATACTGTGACTTTAAAGCCTGTCAACCCTGGTGTCACACTAAAGTACACAGCAACTAGCTTTATGAGCCACTAGGGTCTTTCACAACCTCTCCTAAAAAGGTGTCAGACAGAATGGTTGTTTCATAAAGGCAGAAGAGTCAAACAGCTTTTGGAATTTACACAAAAGCTGTTCTTAGGGAGCTTTAAGCTGTTAAAGTCTTTTGTTGTCTTTAAAACATATTCTAAAGTAGTATTGGGCCCTTATCTTTGTCTTGGTATAAACAGAGCTCTTTGGATAATAGCTCTGGGCAAGTTTGCTAAAGTAAGATTACCTTCAGGGAGGCATAATTTAGCCTCTGCTTCCCTCTCTGATCTCATCTTTCACATTCTCAGCAATAATTGTGTTCATGAGCAGAGACAGATAAATACCTACAGACAGACATCTCCTTACTTCCCTCTTAGGCTGCCTTCTTAACTCTGGGTTCCACAGGATCAGTTCTTCCTGCCCACAACACTCTATTCCTTGTGTTTTCCTAGCCTACCCCTCCCTGATCATGGCGTGTTACACTTACTGTTTTTTATGACCCAAGGCAGCAAACACTGTGAGAATATGTGCCATTTCATAATTCTTTTGTTTTCAAATCCCAGAGACTTTGCCCAGTGCCTGACACATTATAGCCTCTCGTTGTTTGTTGAACTGATAAGAGAGTGAAGCAAAGAATGACAGAAAAACTCCTTATTCACAAGTGTTTATGCCAATGATAGGAATGATCACATTTATGAGTGAGTATGAAAATTGGGAGGTGTCTGAATGATTCAGAAATCCAAGGTCAGGTCCTGAATACACAATCTATGAGAGATAACTGGTACATTTTTGAGAGCCAGATACTTGCTAAACAACAATAAAGAAACTGTTTGCTACTGATGCTTTTCAAATTAGATGCCCATCAATGTCCCTTCAAGCCACTTATAATGATCAAAGCCAGGCCTATAGAGTCAACATGCCTGACTCTATAGGTCCTGAGAAGTGTTTCTTTGACTCCTTGTACCTCTTGGTTTCATTTCAGTGGTGGCTTTAGTGGCAGAAAAAGCTGTGTTCAAGACCTGCAGGACCCTAGCTCTTTAGGGACTTGTGAAGTTGGAATGGGGATGAATCATCAGTAACTGTGAGTTTGGAAATGATATGTGTAAATATTCATAGATTTATGTTTTAATTTCTATGACTTACAGGCTTATCCCTGGGGATGTGTTTAATTTTTCTTGTTAACCATCCTGTACTGTGTGGTCTTCCTCAGCTGGTTAATTTTTAATTGAAGAATCATGATTCACTCTTTCCAGGCTGAATAGATGCATCTCTGTATGGCTTTCCTGTGGGGAATTCTCATTAATATACTTTCCCTGTCATCCCCAGGGACTGCCAGGTTTCAGATCCTCCAGTCCTAGTAAGAAGACAGGAAACGCAAACCACAGCTCAGTAAGATTGAGGTAGAGTGTTAAATTTGTAACTTAAAGATATGAATTGAATTGTGCATTCAAGGAGAATCATCTAACATAACATCGTTTTGCCTCTTTGTTTTCTTAACCACTTGATTTTGTTGGAAAATTGCTTGCTTTAGAGGGAAGCATGTAATTTCATCAGAGATCTCTGCCCACACTCCTAGTATGAATCTCAATCTTAAGAATCATCTCAAGGTGTTAGTCATCTTGATCAGATAGTTCTGCTGGGTTTTCTACTTAGTTTGTTCTTACACTTGAGTCTCTTTCCTCTCACGGAACCAAACAAATGATCTTCAACAGCAGACCTCTTCTGTGGTCACCTAGTAGCCTCTCTAGTTCTGCTATCAGACAGAATCTTTGTACATAGCTGCATGGAGATAATAAAAAAGAAAGAGACATGAACACTGAGAAGGATACTGCACTTGTTACCTTTTGCCTTTGAATCAACAATCATAAAACTTAATGAGAAGACAGTAGCTTAAATAATGCTTAATTGACAGTTCTATAGGCCTGAAGTCCAGTATGCTTAGAGGGGGTAAAACATATTGGTCTTAGAGGGTTCATTCAGGATTTTGACAGACTTCTACTGATTGCAATTTTGCAACTAAAATCAGCCTTTCCTTGTTAACTTCTGGCTAAGAATCTCACTGAGATCTTTGAAGGTGGTCATCAGTCTTGCATGTGACTATCTCCATATCAAAAGCACCTATTGGACATTGAATTCTGTTCACATTTCAGATCTCTTTGATTTGGTTCCCTGCTAACTGCCAGGGTGTCTATAATTAGAACTGGCAGGGTATCTATAGTTAGAACAGGCCAATCTGTACTATAATACCATCTGTATCTTAAGGTCAGCTAAGTTAAAACTTTAGGGTTGTTTTGGTTTGGTTGGTTTTGAGTGTTTTTGTTTTGTTTTGTTTGTTTCTTTGTTTTTCGAGAAAGGGTTTCTCTGTGTAATCCTGGCTGTCCTAGAACTTACTCTTTAGACGAGGCTGGCCTCGAATTCAGAAATCTACCTGCCTCTGCCTCCCAAGTGCTGGGGTTAAACATGTGTGCCACCACTGCCCAGCAAGACTTTAGGTTTTTAAAATCCTTTCACAACACCTCAAAAAGAGTGTAATTGAATAAAGAGAATATGGGAGTCTTGAATACCCATATTAAAATTCTGCTCAGTATTGGTGCAGAATGTATGTGATCCCAGCACTCAGGGGGCAGAGGCACATTGATCTATGAGTTTGAAGCCAGCCTGGTCTATAGAAGGAGTTCCAGGACAACCAGGAATACACAGAGAAACCCATGTGTTTAAATAAATAAATAAATAAATAAATAAATAAATAAATAATACAAACTTAAAATTCTGCAACAGCAGACATGAACATTACTTAAAAGAGTGTTATTATGACTTACAAATATATAATTATATTATTTAATTTGGATGGTAACATAGCTTCTAACTTTTAGAAAATTATAGGTATGACAGCATATGTTATTGGGGAAAATAAACATATGCTATAAACCCTGGTCTAATTGTATTGAGTTACCTTTCTCATTGCTAAGACCAAAAGTCCAATGGACTACAACTTATGCAGTGTGGGAGGTGGGTGTCAAGGTGTCTCAGTGGGAAAAGGCACTAGCTTTCAAACCTGATGTTATGAATTCAGCTTCAAATCCTCTGGTGGAAGGAGAGAACTGACTCTAAAATGTACTCTGACCTCTCCTTGTCTTTCCTGGATGTATGCAATCAAACTCATACAACATAAGCTGCAGATTTGGGAGGAAGATCCAGAATTTGGGGTGAGTTCTCAAAGAGCTCTCAGAAACATGTAATAGCAGTCCACACTGGCATTGAGAACTTTGATTCTAAACTTAACCTTTTTCTCTCAGAAACTCTTCCGTATGAGCTGCAGTCAGTAAAAAGACAGATTCATCAGTGTAGACCCATATGATCTATAAGAAGTGATTTCAGGGATAGATTGGTCATATTGGGAACTAAAAAGGATGTATCCTAATACATATATTTATTCATAAAAAAAAGCCAGCAGAGACCTGAAATGTTACTATCTTCCCCCATCCCATTTAAGAGCTTTTCCTTACACACTTCAGGAAACTTTATAGTACAATTCTTAAACCTATCTATCTGAGAAAAAAAAATTGTTGAAACGTTTGCTCATTAAGCTGGAAGTTCACACAAGCTCACATAGTTTATATTCCTGAGTATTTAAATAAGTAAGAAGGAGCCTCAAGACATTGTTGAATCAAATAGCAGCCTAATAATTGATGAAGTGCAAATGACTTTGAACTGGAAATACAGAGCAGCAGTTTAAGCCTCCAAGGCATGATAGTCAAGAGAAAGCATTAGAAAATTATCATACAGTTATGCCTGGGAGTCTTTCTGCAATGGCTGTACTACCAAAATTAACCTACAGATTCAGTGTAATACACATCAAAATTCTGATGCCATATTTCATGAGCTTTAAAAAAAAAATCCATGGAAGCTGGAGAGATAGATGGCTTAGTGGTTAAGAGCATATCCTACTCTTCCAAAGGACCAGAATTTGGTTTCCAGCACCCATGTCAGGTGGCTCACAACCACCTGTAACTCAAGCTTCAGAGGTTTCTAGTGTCCTCTTCTAACCTGGGTAGGCACCTGCAGTTGTGTGCCTATTCACACCTTAAAAATAAAACAATTATTCTTTTTAAAATCCAAGAAATATGGAACCATAAAAGACAGTGAGTAGACAAAGTAATTGTATGGAGTAAGATCGTAGATGGAGGTGTCTCCAAACCTGATCTCAGATTATACTAAAGCCTAGAACTGGGATGAAAACAGACCAATGTAATTAAATAGGGGACTTGGAAAGAAACTGACAGTGTTATTGTTAACTAGTTAATTTTAAGAAGGCACTGCTTCTACCCAAGGACATCCCTTGGGACTCCCAGGTAAGTATCATTGTACATGGATTGACACAAAGAGAGGAACCGAGAGTGTCTTGCAATCAGTTTTATGTAAAATACCTATTCTTCTGATGAAAGTAAGCATTTGAATTAAGCATGAATTAATTGGTTCTCATGGTGAATAAAATCCATAAATCATTTAACACTTCATCATTATATGTTCTATCTGTATGAGCATGTGTATATTTATAACATTAAATGCAACAGGTATTCAGGATACAGAGCATTTTAGCAATAATGTTTCATTCATAAGTAAACTTTGTGAAGTAGATAAGATACTAACAAACTTATTTTTAAAGTATACTTGCCTGCACACAAACAGATTAAAGTAATTTTTCCAGGTTATCCATATTGTGAATGACAGATCTAGGGTACCCTAGATACCCTCATTCTGGATTACCTGAAGAAATACTGAAAGACCTCTGTGAGGAGACCCCTCACTCGCTTCTCAGGACGTCGAGCACCCAAAGAAGCTCGAGAGACCTTCGGCTTGATACAAACAACACGAGGTAGTTTAAGGCAGAGCTCCGGGTCGACACGTATCTCCCAGTGGAGACAGAGGAACCGACCCCAAAGCCCGGGATTCAGGGGTTTATATAGTAAATGGCGGGGGGGGGGGGGAGAACTGATGCAGTTACACATGATTGGCTAGTTTAAACATCAGTAAAGAACACGTGAGGGCTTGTTCTGCAATGCTCAATACCCTATGCCTGACCTTGATTTTAATTTTTTCTTTCAATACCTCTGCTCTATCACCTTTAGAACAGTGGTTTGGGCTTTGGGATTTGTTGTTTAGAAGGAATACTAACACTGTTTTCTAGTGATGCCCTTGGGGGTCTGAGTAGCAATATCAGGGTCAAGGGTGAGTCAAAGAACCTTCAGGCATTAGGAGAGCTTCTTCAGGTAGCACTCAATAGGTATAGTCTTGTAACAAAGGCCTTGCCTACTCATCAGAAGTAGACTCAAGAAGGTTAATCCCAGTAAAATACCTAGAAAGTGCCTGGCTCTTGTTAGATACATAATTCACTAAACTGAAAGTTACTAATAGTACCCTTGTGATTATATTTCTATGGAATGCAATTAGAATTTTTTTTTAACTTGGCATTTCAATAAATCCTTGTGAATCCATGTTTTGTGCTTGACCTTGCTCTAGGTTCTAGAAAATAGGCTATGTCAAGGTCCCTTCCCATTCTGGAACTAAAATTCTAGTGCAAAAAAAAAAAAACCTTACATTTCCCTATGGCATAGCAGCATATGGTATTTGAAATATATATCAATTATGAAATGGCTATATTAAACTTATTTATTAAAGACCTCACTAATTGATACTTCTCTTAGGTGAGTTCACCTAAAATGTACTCTTCTAGCTTTCATTCCCATGTCATCATAAAACACTGCGATCAAGAACAACTTAGAAATAGGAAGGGATTATTTCAGATTACAGATTCTAGCCTATCATTGAGGAGCTATATTTAATTTAATTTATTTTCACAAGTCAGAGAAAGAACTTGAAGCAGAAACTATGGAGGAATGTCATTTTCTGGTTCTTGTTTAGCCAACCTTTTTATACATTCTAACACCATCTGCCTAGGGATGGCACCAACTACAAAGCCCTTCTAAGAAAAGTAACAAGAAAAGCAATTGCTCTATGTGCATGCTCATGGGCTAAACTCTATGAAGCAATTCTTCATTCATTCTTTTCTAAATGAATATCCCTCGTATGTGTCAAGCTGATAATTAAAGCTAAGGAGGACATACAGACTTTTAGCAATTTCAGATATGCTAAAATTATTAACTGTAGTCACTACTCTGACTATATAGAACTCTTGAACTTAGTCCTTTTATGCATCTGCAGTCTTACATGCCTCTCGTGGTTGTTTAGTTTGGTTTGGGGGGGATTTTGTTTTGAGAGAGATACACAGTGGTCAGGCTGGCCTTGGATTCCTAGTTCTCAATCCTTTCACCAAAGTCTCTCAATTGCTAAAATCCCATGTGGCTTCTACAATACCTAGCTGAAATTTTATATTCTTTGACCAATATCTACTTAATATTTCCTCTCTCTCTCTCCTTTTTTTTTTTTTTTTAGACCATAAACTCTGGCAACCGTGATTCACAGTCTCTACTTCTGTGATTTAAGCTCTTTCAGATTCCACTTAAGTCTGAAATCATGTACTATCTGTCTTTCTGTGTCTGGTTTATTTTACGTAGTATATTATCTTTTGTGATTTGTCCAGATTAAAAATGACAGGATAACCTCTATGATTGAATATCATTCAGTGTTATGTATGTGTCACAATTTCCTTATTCATCTGTTCACTGATAAAATTTACATTCTTTTAAGATTTGAGTGTGCTCTTCCCCCAGCCTTGAACAGGCTAAATAGACCTTGAGTGCTAGCCACAATGGGTTTAATGACCGGGGTGGAGTCATCACCTAGCTGCACCTGAAATCTCCTACAGGAACTTAGAAGAATAGACTGCCTGCTGAGCTTACTTTTCAACATAATCCAGCTGAAACAAAGGATGGGTTTTTCCCTTTATAAACTGGAGCGGCAGAATTAAACATTGAGCCTTGATCAGAACTTTTTCTCAGTGTCATCCTTCTGTCACACCCTGTCCTTTTCATTTACAGCCCCATTTCCGGTAACCCAGTTCATTCATGCTGCTGGACGGCTACATATGAACCTTATAACAGATATTTAATAAGTGAGACACTTTTATGCATGATAAGTAATCAAATGAAAAATTAAAAGTGGAATATTACAGAGTTTATTAACCAGGGAAATGAAAATAGATGGGGAAGGAACACATTTCAAAAAACTCTCCTCCACAGATTCATTGTGTAAGCTGGGACATGAATGACAGGTGCTTGTTGTGCAAGGACACAAGAGGAAGATGATGAGTGTGTTTTGAGTTGGAGAGTCTGCACTAAACAGCCAACTGGAACACAATAAAGGTGATTGCATAGAGCCTTAAAGACCATGGCAAGAATTTGAAGTTGATTCTGTTTCTAATGAGAAATTTCTGGAGGACTTGAGCATGGTGAACATAAGGGCTGACTCAGATGCTTTAGCCTCTCACAGAAAACAAGGTACCATTGGGAGACCCCTTCTGGACTCGGTGGTGAAGAAAATCAGTTATCAGTGGAGATGACAGGAGGCTGAATTTGAAAGAAGTGTGTTGAAGGTAGTGCTCAGATGATCTGATTATCAAAGCTGAAGGAGGAATGGATATGAACAGAGTCTACCAGGACAGTTCCTAGGGTTAGGGACTGATTAACATGTAGGTAGTAGTTCTTTTGTCTGAGCAAAGTGCTTTATGTCCTTGTTGTGACTAAGAAAATACTGTTTGCAAACAGAAAAGATAGCCTATAAGAATATCTAAAGCCAGTATTCCAGAAGACTGGGCTATCTCTGAACTCTTCCTGTGGGGTATCTAAGTCCAGGAAAACATCATTATTATTCGTTGTCTTTTTTCCTTTCTTAATAAGTAACAAAGTGAAAGACTTAACAAGTATTTATATGCACAAGAGCTTCCACTCACAGTTCTGAGTCCCTGGGATTTAAGGATTATACAATGTTAATGGTCCAGCAGAAAGACAGGCACTTTTCTCTCCAAAGTGATTTATGTGAGACTTGGTAGTTGTTTTTCTCTACAGGACTCGCTGCCAAGAACAAAAAGAAAACTTGAGATATCTTATTCTTCATTAGAGGGTAGGGAAGTGGCTTAAAGCCCCTTTCTAAGATATTAATTAACCAATCAACTTGTCTCTTTCGTAAAGCACAAGGAATTCTTTCTCTTCAGTTGATCAGAATACTTCATATGTGAAAAATAAAATGTCTCAAATAAACAATGTGAGTGGAATTACTAAAAATAGCATGAGCCTCCTTCTCAAAGTTCAGCTTGCTTAAAAAACAAAGTAAAAGCCTTGAATACCTATTAATTTGTCTATCATTAACGTTTCTATTCATTGGCATAAAATAAACTGTCATCAGAAGATAATGTTTGGGTGCTAGTAAAAATGTCATCACTGACTTAAGATCACTAGATTGTCTTTAGATTAGTAACAATCATGTGAGTTTTAGTGAACTTAGTCAAAATGCTGACCTCCCACACAATGATTTCTATTTATTTTTCTTTTGTTTACATACTTAATACTAGAAGACTATCAAGTGTCTTCTGGTTTTTACTTTTATTTTTCACTTTTTTGTTTTGTTTTGTTTTCGTTTTGGGTTTTTGAGACAGGGTTTCTTTGTGTAGCCTTGGCGGCTCTGTAACTAGCTCTGTAGACCAAACTGGCCTGGTACTCACTGAGATCCTCCTGCCTCTGACACCTGAGTACTAGGATTAAAAGCATGCACCACTAATACCCAACTGTCAAGTATTTTATGAATTCTAGAAATAATCCATGAAAGTATAGTCTTTGACACATTTTTAAAGGCTTAAACCTAAGAGACTTTTGACAGCTGAGAATTTGAGAATTGTAAAAATAGAAAGAAGTGGAAGGACAATGACAGTGACCCCATTTGTCTCCATTTAAGAACCAGGCCTGATTTTAAAAAGAAGGCCACAGGCACCAGCTCCAGGAACAAGGTCATAAGACACCAGCTCTAGGGACAGACCATAAAATCCACAACAAGATCATAACTCCTTCCCCAAAACAGCCTGAGGATAATCACAAAAATGAGAAAATATCTTAACTCAGAATGGTCCTTCTGTGCTGGGCAGCCCTATCTCATCCTGTGGTTAAACGTTCAAGACATTGGAATGCAGACAGATGACCACCTGTGATCTCCCAGTACCCAACAATAAATTTTAGATTATGTAATCCTTTTAGAGAGTTCTCCCAGTTCCCTAAAAGAAGGTCTGTATGCCTTTGTCTGGGGTCAGCATTTCATAAAACAGGTGATCCCTGTGGGGCCAGTGGAACGAGACGAGACAGACACTGGTAAGGTCCAGCAGATTAAGAAACCCTGGAAATTCTCAGAACTGAGAATGATTGGCATTTGAATCTGCTCCCGACCAGATTCCTGTCCTGGAGCATGTGACCGTGACACCTCACTAAGAGGACCATGGCAACTGGTCATGCAGCATCGCGCCCAGAGTTCTCCATGCTAATGAGGTATCTAGATGGACCCTGAAGATTTACCCAATAAGCTTCCCTTCCCGGCATTTCTTCCTGTAAAATGTATTTAAACTCTGATCCACACTGAGTAAGTTGTATGCATCCTCTTGTCTTCATGAGTAAAAACAGTTTGGACAATCAAGAACTGTTTCCTTCAAGGATCACTGTGAGTTTGGGAGGTGGGGTGGGGAGATGGGGAGAGAGATTCACTCTTCCTACATCTCCAGCACTCACCCTGAGCTAAGCCATATTCTCCCTGCCCCAGGCTCATCTCAGGCAGGCCTGCAGCCCCCTGCCCCCTTCTTAACTCTTAGGAAGTCCCCAGGATGCCAAGGAGTTCCAGAAGTACAGCCTCCATCCCAGCTCTCAGAGAAACATGGGCTGGGACCCCTATCTTAAGCTACATTTTGTCTCCCCTGAGTGACTATCAATGTCCTGTGAGCTCAGCACTCCAATGGAGAAAATGGAATGTAGCCCAGTGACTCTGTGTTCTGCAGCCCCCATCTATCTCCCCGAAGCAGCATCCTGACCCCCCATCTGTGAGGTGGCAAAGAACCATAGACCTTTGCATGCTGGTTGCTTCTACAGAATAAACACCCCTTGTCTTTGCACCTGAGTCTGGGGTCTTCCTTCAGTTATGTTTGGACACTTAAAGAAGATTTGTCTAAATTTGGGCCAGAATCAAACTGAAGAAGTGGGATGTTTTACAGATGACTAACTCAATACTTTCCTTATTTTAATTGTTTTCCTCCCCAACACACTGGGGCCCTACTGTACACTGTTCCAGGATTTTTTTTTTACCTCAGATGAAAGTCTGTGGTTGAATCATTCACAGTTGAGTTGAACTGATGACATTTTGAAAGTGCTATTCCCCTGGTGGAAATGGTAGGATGGAAGGAATTTGCATATTTAAATGTAGTTATGCAATCTTTGCCTCTGGAGAAAAAAAAATTCAGTCTTCCCTAGTAGAACTTTGGACTCCTGGCTTGTGGCTGGTGAGCATGTGTTTGGGGAACAATCATCCACCTGTATCCTCAAGTCACAAAAAATTCAAGATCCTCTGAATTTCCTGTTTTGAGGACTTTTCCTCCTCTGGCTTCCACTGATTCATCTGAGTCCAAGAGGCAACGGAGACTGTAATATCCATCTAGCTATTATAGTGGTATTTTATTTAAAAATTGAAAGACTTTTCACATATGAACCTTCTACTGATTATTTATTACATACTTATTTTGAGAAAAACAGCAAAACATTCTTTTCACTTGAATTATTTCTGCTATGCATCCTCCTTCTTGGTGATACATAAATATCAGTTATCTGGTAAAATTAAAGCTACTAGCTGGCTGCATGCTAATGACTGAGATCTTCCCTGAGGCTGGGGTTCTTGGATATAAGTGGGCTGAAGGGCTGGATAAAATGCAGGTGGGTAGGCTCCAGCAGACAGTTACTGTTAGTAATCATGGAGTGAGGCATGGAAATTTGCCTTCCTAATAAGCTCCCAGATATTTCTGAGAAAGCTGATCAGTCTTATGCATTTACCTTCTACTGGCTTCTAACTTACCTCATTATCATCCTGCTGCCATTCCCCAATCAGTTATCTTCCCCAGTATTCAGCAAACATAAAACACTAAACAAACACTAGATTTTAGGGTAGAGAAAGTTTAGTGAAGAGGGTCCTATCTTGGAAAACCAAAGACAAGCCTCAAGTCCATTTTCCTGTGGATGGAGTTTAGGGATGTTTATGGATTAAAGAAGCAGAGTGGTCTGCAGCATTAGGTAAGGTGACAAAGGGCAGGGAAGGATGGAGGAATCTATGGTTCATGTTTAGATAAGAAGCCCCATGGCTCTTCTTAATAGAGAAACTCTAGGTTGATCTGCACATGGAGTTTGCTTCCTGACATCAAAATGTCAGATACTGAACATTTCTGTAGAGCCAAGTGACAGCCCTTATACAGTGTGAGCTGAACAAGGCTACCTTCCCATGCCTGACAAACAATATAACTCTTAGCCCAGGGACTACTGTAAAAGTAACTTTTATTCCCCAGATGTGATTGTTGTCTTTGAGGCTTACTATTGCATAAGTTCACACTTTTTAGCTCTTTCTGAACTCTGGCTGGCTGGTTCAACTCAGCTCTTATGATTCAAGCTGACTGATTCAAATTAGCTTCACTCAACTTCTGACTGAATTGCTCTGCTTGGAAAAAGTGCCTCTGAAATCCATCAACTCAACTAAACTAAGTACACTGACTACACTGGCTGCAGGAACTAAAGTGAACTGCGAAGAAATGCATGAACTCAACTGAACTCAACTGCTATCAACTGAAATGCGCTGAACTCATTAGAATTCAACTCAACTAAACTCCACTGCATTGCCTGAACTCAACTCAACTGCACAGACTGAACTGCCCTCCCGGCACTGCTCTTAAGTAGCCTTTCTCTCCTGTCTGTTCTCATGCAACTTGGGTGTATCCTATCTCTGACTCATTCTGCCAAATCGTTCTCTGATTCATCACTTTGTCTGCCCTCAATTAGATGTCACTTTCAAATATGGCTGTTTCATTCTGTGTAATAACTTTACCTTCACTGTTTAGGATTAAAAGTGTGTACTAAGAGCATGTCTGTATTCCAGTCAGAGAGATTAAAGGCATGGACTCCAGACACATCACACAGACCTATAAGGTTTTTGATGTGATCTTTTGCCAGAACAACAATGTTGCAGGATTAAAAATCCTCTATAAAGACAATACTCAAAAAGCTGCATACAACAAGTTAATTAGAATATACTAGCTTGGTAGGATAGTTACTTTCATATCACTGTGAAAAAAAAAATCCTTGACTCAAATAACTCGGTTGCTGAATGATGTATTTTGGTGCACTGTTTCAGAAAGTTTCTGTCCATGGTAACTAAGAAGGCATAAACTGTCAGCTTAATTCATGGTGAGAGGAACAGAAAGATAAACCTGTTTGACATCACAGTGGTACTGGAAACAGAACAAGACCAGAATCAGGGATCAGGTATAAATTCCCAAGACCCTATCCTAAGTACGTGCTTCCATCTGATATACCTTACCTCTAAAAACTTTACATTTTCCAATAATAGCTCCAGTAGTTAAGATCAAGTGCTCAAAATATGAGCCTTGGGGACATTTCAGATTCAAACTATAACAGTGATAGATCTCTAAAATCAGTGTTAAGGAAGGAAACTAAAAGTAGTTGAAGCTTAGAGTTTATTCGGATCTCCCCTTTGTCTGGCCCCATTCTCTTTAGTGCATGCTGGAGAAGTAAAGAATAGATATGAGGCAGAACAGTGCACTTTCCACTAACACTGAATCAAAGGAACTTAAGCTTCAAAACTTAACTGCTAGGTTAGTTTCTACCTTAGTTTGGTTAATAACTTCTCCTTGCATAAACTTGGCTCGTAAGAGTTAAGCATAATACACAGATGAACATCTGCCCCAGTTTTAACAGGGAAATTTCTGATGCCGCTCAGGTCCATCACAAGCAATTATCTTCTGTCTTCTCACATACTAAGTTTCTCCATTAGGCTCGAAAATTATGGTTCCAAACTAATGACAGAAATGGACCTTAATTTGTGTCTTTAGACTTTAGGAAGTTGACAAAAAAAATCAAATTATATAGATAGCATTCTGACTCCCTTCAGCTATGGTGTAATATGACAGGCATCTTCAAGAGGTATTTTACAAATGAGACCATATTGTGAGATTTCTCCAATGTCTCCCAAGAGGAAAAATGTCTCCTTCTATATCCTTCATACTGCATTTAGTTTCCATACTGTCGCTTACTACAGAGAATCATATTACAACTCACCTCTCTTAGCTTCAGTAGACTATGAATTGATCAAGGGAAAAACACCTGTATTTTAATAAAGAAACCACTAAGTACAAGTTATATGCTAAATCTATAATACCAGCTTTAATATATGCTCAGCAACCACTAAGTACGAGTTATAATGCTAAATCTATAATACCAGCTTTAATATATGCTCAGCAGACATGGTACTGGGAGATGAATACAGGTGAGCATCAACCAAAAGAGAATTTCATTCTTCCAGGAATGATGTACCATTTCTTTTTGGAAAACACAATAAACCCAAGTATACAATAAGTGATAACACACACAATTTATTAATATTGTAGCTGTCTTAAAATGGGAAGACTTGATGGGTGATTTTTACTGTTAAAATGCTAATTTATTTTAAAACTAATATATATTTATTGTAAAAAAAAAAGGTAAAAAATACAGGAAAGAAGAATTTTTAGATCACCCTAGGTTTACCCAAAAATTCAATATCAAATAAATATAGTTAAAATATAAAAGTTGCGTTTAAATTTTCTGTACATTCCCTCTCCTGAAAGAGAGCCAGATTAATTTTTTTTTCTTTTTTGGTCTTTCGAAACAGGGTTTCTCTGTATAGCTCTGGCTGTCCTGGAACTCACTTTGTAGACCAGGCTGGTCTCGAACTCAGAAATCCACCTTCATCTATCTCCCGAGGGCTGGGATTAAAGGCATGTGCCACCATGCCCAGCTTGAATTTTTTTTTATCCCTAAATATATACAATATACTATGCTTGGCCTTTCACTTGGCATTCTATGTTTGATTACTATAAGTGCCAGCATGACAAATCTGTAGATTATTTGCATATTTGTTAGGACAATCATATTGTCAGGAAGAGAATTTTCATATTTCTACATTGTTTGGCTTTCTGACAAAATAAAAGTGATGTACCAGACACTGTCTCCATTTCCCAGGTCCACCTGCTCCTACTCAGAGAGCAAGAAAGTCATTCTCTAGACTGCAGAACCATCCTAACGGAAGAAACTCAGAAAAGCCAGTCTCATGCCTCCTCAAAAGAGTGTTTTAGCAGAAGATGGCCTAGTCGGCCATCATTGGGAGGAGAGGCCCTTGGTCTTGTGAAGATTATTTGCCCCAGTACAGGGGAATGCCAGGGCCAGGAAGCAGGAGTGGGTGGGTTGGGGAGCAGGGCTGGGGGAGGGTATAGGGGACTTTTAGAATAGTATTTGAAACGTAAATGAAGAAAATATCTAATAAAAAAAAAGAGTATGTTGTATTCTAAAGAATTGGAGCCTGAACTTCTTCACCCTCTGTCTCTCAGGAGTATCCATTCCACCAGGGAGCTAGAGTTTCTGTCTTCTCTGAAGAAGGCAGCAGGGAAGCAGCTAAAGTCCTCCAAGATCAGCAGATCTCAACCTAGGTGTCATGACGCCTTTGGGGATCACATATCAGCTATTCTGTGTATCAGATATTTACATTATGATTCATCATAGTAGCAAAATTACAGTTATGAAGTAGCAATGAAATAATTTTTTGTTTGGGGGGGTCACCATATGTGAGAAACTATATTAAAGGGTCTCAGCACTTGTAAAGCTGAGAGCCACTGATCTAAAAGAACCCCTAAATCTAGGCTGGAGGTGTCCCTTACCCACACTGTACCTCTTAATAAGAGAATGTGGACCATCTATTTATATGTCATTGTACCATCCCAGAAAAATAAAAGAATTGGTGTGGATTCTGTAGGTAATCAATCCATCATTACGAAAATGTTATTCTCCTTTTAAGATGATGTCATATGTACAGTTTCTATGCTACAGATTTAAAAACTAATTATATTTTGTTCCGATAGACGCCCAATGCCTAATCCATTTAACATTTTTTACTTTGAGAGAATTTACAATATCTGTATGTTCCCTATGAAAACTGATGGATTTTCTCAAATGAATTTTTCTAAAGTTACTCCAAGAAGGAAACGATATCCAGTAAAATAACAATGGCACTTAAAGTCTCCCCAGTAGCCCTTTAAATGGTTGAGATTATATTTCTAGAAACTATATTACAAATTAAAATTTTTGCTTATTTGATTATGAGAAAGCACATGCCCTTTTAAAATGTGAATTTCTCACGTTCCTTATAATTTTTTTCATTGTATCTAATAGACTTTTATAACCGGTAAGTAGAAAAGACATATCTTCTCTGTTAAATTAAAGGTTGGTTGATGCTGGTGTACAGGAAAGTGAGACCTGTTTATATGTTGATATTTATTTTTCTCCACTGACAAAACTATCTGGTTACTTTCCACAATTTTAAAATAACTCATGTATATCTTGTTAATCTGTGATAATTGGAAAATTTGTAGTATCACATATGAGTGCGCATGCGTGTGCATGCGTGCACATACACACACACACACACACACACAATACATACATACACAAGGACACCTGCAAGCTCTTACAAGAATATGCTGTAGAATACACCTGAATTCAATGGCTATCAAGAGCCCCAGACCTGCTAGCTCAGTTCCCAGAAGCCCTGGATGTCACCTATCCAATGACAAGATGTTAGCCACTTCAGAGCCAAGTCAGGCCCTCTGATCTCCTTAAATCACCACTGTGTAAGAACTGCTGTGTTTTCTTCATTTGAGTTCTCATTCTGATGGCTCCCCTGTTTCAGAGTCTACCATGACAAAGCTCTTACCTGCCTTTTTAGTATAGCTCAGTTTAATTCTTTCAAAAATACAGCTTCCCTTCCAGTCTTAGAGCCTGCCATTCTCAAGAACAACCTCTGCTTTTCTAGCTGGAAACACAGAACTGCTTCCTAGGCTGAGAGTAATGAGGGCCTAAGACCAAATGTCATCTGGCTAGCTTCTTAGAATGAGGAAAAGTTGTCTTTTACTCCTTGGTAGTGATTTCAAAGAAGAGTTTAATGGGTGAAGTGCACAGGAGGCTTGCCTCTGCACTTTCTCGAAGTAGTTCCCCTTCCCCAACCCCAGGCTCTCTCCCACAGTAAGCACAGTGGGGTGCTCAGGCAGCTTGCCTCTGTGCTTTCCCTGCAGAAATTGTGCTTTCCCCAACCCCTGTTCACCACTGCAGCAAACAGCTCTGCTCTGAGAGAAAGGAAGGTGCCAGCTTGAGTAAGACTGATGACTGCCCCACCCCCTAACTTCAGTGACACTAAGGCTAGCACTGTCCCTGATAGCCTGGGTACTTCCCAAGTATAGCTGGTGCCTGTCCTTGAAAAAGGAGATTAGGGTCCCACATCTAAATCATTGAAGGGAGGTGATCAGAGGTCACAGACAGTTGTGGCCAGTCATAAAGCTAGTTCCTGATAGCCCCATGAAGATAATCCTTAGGCTGAAGAATCCCCAGCTCAGCCAGGCGATTCCACCCTACCAAATGGTATCTATCTTGTCTGAATTATGACTTGCCTTACCCACCTCCCCCCATTACCTTAAGCATTCAAAGAGTCTCTAACTAGGCTGTATATAAGTGCCAAGCCTTCCAAGCTGGAGGCCACACTCCTGTCCTGTGCTGTGGGAAGGTTTGTGATCCAAGTCTGACTCTTATCCACAACTGCCGCAGACTCTGCAGTTCTTGAGCTCCACTGGGCTTCCCACCAAGTCTGGGCATAACTTGGGAAACCCGTTTCAACACAACTAGATTTAGCATTATCTAGGAGACACACACTTCTAGGCATGCCTGTGAGAATGTTTTCAGAAAGGTTTCACCTAGGAGCAAGAACCCACATGAGAAGGAGAGAAGAAGGCAAGCTGACCAACAGTACTCATCTCTCTCTGTTTGCTGGCTGCAGATACACTGTGAGCAGGTGCCTCTTTTTTTTTTTAACTATTTTTTATTAGATGTTTTCTTCATTACATTTCAAATGCTATCCCAAAAATCCCCTATACCCTCCCCCCACCCTGCTCCCCAATTCATCCACTCCCACTACCTGAACCTGGCATTCCCCTGTACTGGGGCATATAATCTTTGTAAGACCAAGGAGCCTCTCCTCCCAATGATGGCAAACTAGGCCACCTCCTGCTACATATGCAGCTAGAGACAAGAGCTCTGGGGATACTGGTTAGTTCATATTGTTGTTCCACCTATAGGTTTGCAGATCCCTTCAGCTCCTTGGGTACTTTCTCTAGCTCCTCCATTGGGGGCCCTGTGTTCCATCCTATAGATTCTTATCTCCTTGTACAAAGCTCAAGACTAAGTGGATTAAAGACCTCCACATAAAACCAGAGACACTGAAATTTGTAGAGAAGAAAGGGAGGGAAAGCCTCGAAGATATGGGCACTGGGGAAAAATTCCTAAACAGAACAGCAATGGCTTGTGCTGTAAGATCAAGAATCAACAAATGGGACCTCATAAAACTGCAAAGCTTGTATAAGGCAAAATACACTGTCAATAAGACAAAAAGGCCACCAACAGATTGGGAAAGGATTTTTACCAATCCTAAATCTGATAGGGGACTAATATCAAATATATAGAAAAGAGCTGCAGAAGCTGGACTCCAGAAATTCAAATAACCCTATTAAAAATGTGGTACAGAGCTAAACAAAGAATTCTCAACTGAGGAATATCAAATGGCTGAGAAGCACCGAAGAAAATGTTCAACATCCTTAATCATCAGGGAAATTCAAATCAAAACAACCCTGAGATTCCACCTCACACCAGTTAGAATGGCTAGGATCAAAAATTCAGGTGACAGCAGATGATGGCAAGGATGTGGACAAAGAGGAACACTCCTCCATTGTAGGTGGGATTGCAAGCTGGTACAACCACTCTGGAAATTAGTCTGGCAGTTCCTCAGAAAATTGGACATAGTACTACCAGAGGATCCAGTAATACCTCTCCTGGCCATATACCCAGAAGATGTTCCAATTGGTAATAAGGACATATGCTACACTATGTTCATAGCAGCCTTCTTTATAATAGCCAGAAGCTGGAAAGAACCCAGATGTCCCTCAACAGAGGAATAGATACAGAAAATGTGGTACATTTACACAATGGAGTTCTACTCAGCTATAAAAAAATGAATTTATGAAATTCTTGGCAAATGGATGGATCTGGAGGATATCATTCTGAGTGAGGTAACCCAATCACAAAAGTCACTTATGCACTCACTGACAACTAGATTTTAGCCCAGAAACTTAGAATACCCAAGATACAATTTGCAAAACACATGAAACTCAAGAAGAAGCAGCTGCCTCTTATTCCTGCTATGCGATGATGGACTATACACTCCAACTGACATCCTTCCCCCAAAAAACCCTTTGGTCATTGTGTTACTTTTGCTTCATGTATTTGTTACAGGAGTATAAAACAACTAATACAGAAGCACCCAAAGGTGATTTTTTTTTTCTAGGACGTCCTATTATTGACTTTATTTTAGAAACAGATTTGAGATTTCACCAACTCCTTTTTAGTAGCAACTCTATGAATCATATAGATTTGTAATTCTCTCCCTCCCACCCCCATTTTTGGAGGAATTGTTTTATTCACTATCCTGTAAGCATCCTTTACTTTTAATAAAATGTCCTATTTAGTCCTAATACTTTCATTTAGCACACTATCCATTCCAGGTACTTCGTTTTACAGTTTTTTTAAAAAGATGTGTATGTTTGCAATTTTATGTCTGATTTCCATGCAAGTTTTCTGAAGAGACCTTTGTTTACTTTGATATTATGCTAGTCTCACTGAACAAGTAAAGATGCTTTATGCCTTTTATGTCCCCTAACAATTTACATCTGATGTCTTGATGTATCTGGAGGAAATCATCCTTAGTGAGGTAACCCAATCACAAAAGAAGTCACTTGACATGCACTCACTGATAAGTGGATATTAGCCCAGAAACTTAGAATACTCAAGATACAACTTGCAAAACACAAGAAAATCAAGAAGAATGAAACCAAAGTATGCATACTTCATTTCTTCTTAGAATAGAGAACAAAACACCCATGAAAAGAGTTACAGAGACAAAGATTGGAGCTAAGATGAAAGGATGGACCATCCAGAGACTACCCCACCTGGGGATCCATCCCATAATCAGCCACCAAATCCAGACACTATTGCATATGCTAGCAAGATTTTGCTGAAAGGACCCTGATATAACTATCTCGAGTGAGGCTATGCCAGTGCCTGGCAAATACAGAAAGGGATGCTCATAGTCATCTATAGGATGGAACACAGAGCCCCCAATAGAGAAGCTAGAGAAATTACCCAAGGAGTTGAAGGGGTCTGCAACCTTTTAGGTGGAACAACAATATGAGCTAAACAGTACACCCAGAGCTCGTGTCTCTAGCTGCATATGTAGCAGAATATGGTCTAGTTGGCCATCACTGGGAAGAGAGGCCCCTTGGTCTTACAAACTTTATATGCCCCAGTACAGTGGAATGCCAGGGCCAGGAGGGGAGGGTATAGGGAACTTTCAGTATAGCATTTGAAATGTAAATAAAGAAAATATCTAATAAAAAAAAAAGAAAATATTCAATTAAAAAAAAGTCTTTCCAACACAGGTTTTGTAGAATTCACTGAGGAAATAGTATGGTATTGATGCCTCTCTTTAAGGGTAGGTATTTTTTAAATCATGTTTTTATTTTTCCTTTAACAACATATCTGTTTAGTTTTATATTATCTCTGGTTTTATTTTGATACTCAGTGTCCCTAATATTTTTTCTATAAAAGCTTAGGTTTGCTGGCATGAACTTTGTACAAAATTCTTTTGTTGTTTTATAGATGTTATTGGTATATATGAAGACACTTTTGAAAAGTTGATTTAGTTTTGTGTATGTGTATGTGGAGGTAATTGAGGCTGTGTCCACTGATGTGGATGCTGGAAATCCAATTCTGGTCCTTTGCAAGAGCAATACATGCTCTTAGCCATGGAGCCATCTCTTCACCCCGGATGACTGTGCTTTTAATAAACACCTCTGCTTCTTTCTTCTATTATCTCCATCCTCTGTCAACTCAATTGCCAGAAGTTTGTGTTTTATTAAGTTCTTCAGAGAGCTCACTTTATCTTAGTTAGTCTAGATAGGGAAGATTAGTGTATATTTTCATTCTTTAAAAAACTCCTTTCTCCATTTCTTCTTTTGTTTGTCCTTTTATCACTGAGTTGAGAGATTATTTTGTACGTTTTTTTAATCTCACTTTCTAACTAATGTACTTTCCTCTGTATATTTCTAGAGTGTTGCTTTGGCCATATGCCACAGTCAGGAAGTGTAACACTGATTTTAACACTAGTTTTAAATGTGATTTGTTCTTTAATCCACAACTTATTTAGAAAAACAGTTTTTTAAATGTCTCAAGATGCTTTGATTTTACACTCACATCTGTTTTTCAATGGACTAGTTTAGTTGTGTTCTTTAAATATCACAAATAGGCCTTTAAGTACCATCTAGCAGCTTCTTGTTGGGTAGCTGGGTGGCTCCCAGATGTTATTCATCTTCCTGCTAAACTATGTCTTTATCAGCTAGAGACCATCCAAAGCTTTAATCATTAGCCCTTGTTAAAGCTGCTGTGCTTTCTGAACTGCCATTGCTAAATTTAGTACAAGTTTCTAGTTTGTTTGTTTTTCAAAATTACCAACTTATGTTCCTTATTAGACCCATCTAATCATTGGGATGTACTTTTAACCCAGCACTTTTTGAGTTCNGGTCTTAAAGTCCTGGAGTTGCTGGACTCAGAGGAAAGATGGCAGGGTGGCGAGTTCTCTGGCTGGGAGAGGCCCAGCCTCCGGTGGGGCGGAGTTCTCCGCTCCTGCCCCTGGGGGCCACTGCTGACCCGCTGCTCCCCAAAACCACCTCTGCACTGCACTCACGCTTAACCCCAATTGGATCTTAAAGTCCTGGGGTGTCTCTAGCTGTGTCCGCTGGGCTCAGAGGAAAGATGGCGCTGCGTGGGTGCTCTGGCTGGGAGCGGCCCAGCCTCCGGTGGGGCGGAGTTCTCGGACCCTGCCCGTGGGGGGAACTGCTGACTGGCTGCTCCCAAAACCACCTCTGCGCTGCACTCACCCGTAACCCCAATGCGATCTTAAAGTCCTGGGGTGTCCCTAGCTGTGTCCGCTGGGCTCCGAGGGAAGATGGCCGCGGCGCGGGTGCTCTGGCTGAGGGCGGCCCAGCCTCCGGTGGGGCGGAGTTCTCGGATCCTGCCCGTGGGGGGAACTGCTGAGTGGCTGCTCCCAAAACCACCTCTGTGCTGCACTCACCCGTAACCCCAATGCGATCTTAAAGTCCTGGGGTGTCCCTAGGTGTGTCCGCTGGGCTCCTAGGGAAGATGGCCGCAGCGCGGGTGCTCTGGCTGGGCCATCCTATAGATTCTTATCTCCTTGTACAAAGCTCAAGACTAAGTGGATTAAAGACCTCCACATAAAACCAGAGACACTGAAATTTGTAGAGGAGAAAGGGAGGGAAAGCCTCGAAGATATGGGCACCGGGGAAAAATTCCTAAACAGAACAGCAATAGCTTGTGCTGTAAGATCAAGAATCAACAAATGGGACCTCATAAAACTGCAAAGCTTCTATAAGGCAAAATACACTGTCAATAAGACAAAAAGGCCACCAACAGATTGGGAAAGGATTTTTACCAATCCTAAATCTGATAGGTGACTAATATCAAATATATAGTAAAGAGCTGAAGAAGCTGGACTCCAGAAATTCAAATAACCCCATTAAAAATGTGGTACAGAGCTAAACAAAGAATTCTCAACTGAGGAATATCAAATGGCTGAGAAGCACCTAAGAAAATGTTCAACATCCTTAATCATCAGGGAAATTCAAATCAAAACAACCCTGAGGTTCCACCTCACACCAGTTAGAAAGGCTAGGATCAAAAATTCAGGTGACAGCAGATGTTGGGAGGATGTGGAGAAAGAGGAACACTCCTTCATTGCTGGTGGGATTGCAAACTGGTACAACCACTCTGGAAATTAGTCTGGCAGTTTCTCAGAAAATTGGACATAGTACTACTAGAAGATCCAGTAATACCTCTCCTGGGCATATACCCAGAAGATGTTCCAACTGGTAATAAGGACACATGCTCCACTATGTTCATAGCAGCCTTTTTTATAATAGCCAGAAGCTGGAAAGAACCCAGATGTCCCTCACAGAGGAATAGATACAGAAAATGTGGTACATTTACACAATGGAGTTCTACTCAGCTATAAAAAAATGAATTTATGAAATTCTTGGTCAAATGGATGGATCTGGAGGATATCATCCTGAGTGAGGTAACCCAATCACAAAAGTCACTTATGCACTCACTGACAACTAGATTTTAGCCCAGAAACTTAGAATACCCAAGATACAACTTGCAAAACACATGAAACTCAAGAAGAAGCAGCTGCCTCTTATTCCTGCTATGCGGTGATGGACTAGACACTCCAACTGACATCCTTCCCCCAAAAAACCCTTTGGTCATTGTGTTACTTTTGCTTCATGTATTTGTTACAGGAGTGCAAAACAACTAATACAGAAGCACCCAAAGGTGATTTTTTTTCTAGGACGTCCTATTATTGACTTTATTTTAGAAATAGATTTGAGATTTCACCAACTCCTTTTTAGTAGCAACTCTATGAATCATATAGATTTGTAATTCTCTCCCTCCCACCCCCATTTTTGGAGGAATTGTTTTATTCACTATCCTGTAAGCATCCTTTACTTTTAATAAAATGTCCTATTTAGTCCTAATACTTTCATTTAGCACACTATCCATTCCAGGTACTTCGTTTTACAGTTTTTTTTTTTAAAAGATGTGTATGTTTGCAATTTTATGTCTGATTTCCATGCAGGCTTTCTGAAGCGACTTTTGTTTACTTTGATATTATGCTAGTCTCACTGAACAAGTAAAGATGCTTTATGCCTTTTATGTCCCCAAACAATTTACATCCGATGTCTTGATGTATCTGGAGGAAATCATCCTTAGTGAGGTAACCCAATCACAAAAGAAGTCACTTGACATGCACTCACTGATAAGTGGATATTAGCCCAGAAACTTAGAATACTCAAGATACAACTTGCAAAACACAAGAAAATCAAGAAGAATGAAACCAAAGTATGCATACTTCATTTCTTCTTAGAATAGAGAACAAAACACCTATGAAAAGAGTTACAGAGACAAAGATTGGAGCTAAGATGAAAGGATGGACCATCCAGAGACTACCCCACTTGGGGATCCATCCCATAATCAGCCACCAAATCCAGACACTATTGCATATGCTAGCAAGATTTTGCTGAAAGGACCCTGATATAACTATCTCCAGTGAGGCTATGCCAGTGCCTAGCAAATACAGAAGGGGATGCTCATAGTCATCTATAGGATGGAACACAGAGCCCCCAATGGAGAAGCTAGAGAAATTACCCAAGGAGTTGAAGGGGTCTGCAACCTTTTAGGTGGAACAACAATATGAGCTAAACAGTACACCCAGAGCTCATGTCTCTAGCTGCATATGTAGCAAAATATGGTCTAGTTGGCCATCACTGGAAAGAGAGGCCCCTTGGTCTTACAAACTTTATATGCTCCAGTACAGTGGAATGCCAGGGCCAGGAGGGGAGGGTATAGGGAACTTTCAGTATAGCATTTGAAATGTAAATAAAGAAAATATCTAATAAAAAAAAAAGAAAATATTCAATTAAAAAAAAGTCTTTCCAACACAGGTTTTGTAGAATTCACTGAGGAAATAGTATGGTACTGATGCCTCTCTTTAAGGGTAGGTATTTTTTAAATCATGTTTTTATTTTTCCTTTAACAACATATCTGTTTAGTTTTATATTATCTCTGGTTTTATTTTGATACTCAGTGTCCCTAATATTTTTTCTATAAAAGCTTAGGTTTGCTGGCATGAACTTTGTACAAAATTCTTTTGTTGTTTTATAGATGTTATTGGTATATATGAAGACACTTTTGAAAAGTTGATTTAGTTTTGTGTATGTGTATGTGGAGGTAATTGAGGCTGTGTCCACTGATGTGGATGCTGGAAATCCAATTCTGATCCTTTGCAAGAGCAATACATGCTCTTAGCCATGGAGCCATCTCTTCACCCCGGATGACTGTGCTTTTAATAAACACCTCTGGTTTTTCTTCTATTATCTCCATCCTCTGTCAACTCAATTGCCAGAAGTTTGTGTTTTATTAAGTTCTTCAGAGAGCTCACTTTATCTTAGTTAGTCTGGATAGGGAAGATTAGTGTATATTTTCATTCTTTAAAAAACTCCTTTCTCCATTTCTTCTTTTGTTTGTCCTTTTATCACTGAGTTGAGAGATTATTTTGTACGTTTTTTTAATCTCACTTTCTAACTAATGTGCTTTCCTCTGTATATTTCTAGAGTGTTGCTTTGGCCATATGCCACAGTCAGGAAGTGTAACATTCTGATTTTAACACTAGTTTTAAATGTGATTTCTTCTTTAATCCACAACTTATTTAGAAAAACAGTTTTTTAAATGTTTCAAGATGCTTTGATTTTACACTCACATCTGTTTTTCAATGGACTAGTTTAGTTGTGTTCTTTAAATATCACAAATAGGCCTTTAAGTACCATCTAGCAGCTTCTTGTTGGGTAGCTGGGTGGCTCCCAGATGTTATTCATCTTCCTGCTGAACTATGTCTTTATCAGCTAGAGACCATCCAAAGCTTTAATCATTAGCCCTTGTTAAAGCTGCTGTGCTTTCTGAACTGCCATTGCTAAATTTAGTACAAGTTTCTAGTTTGTTTGTTTTTCAAAATTACCAACTTATGTTCCTTATTAGACCCATCTAATCATTGGGATGTACTTTTAACCCAGCACTTTTTGAGTTCAGCAAACCCATTCTCCTTATAATAGTGGCATTGCTGTTAGGTGAACACAGCTAGACCTCATGTTGTAATGGAAGGCTAGCATCTAGCCTAAATAAAACCTGTGCTAACTCTTTACTTCCTTCCTATTTATGGACCAGAACCTAGTTACGTTTCTCCCAACGAGATTCTGCATCAATGTGATCGTGGGTGTTCATCTTCAGCCCTTCATACTAAATGGACATTCCATCCAATTAGCTAAGCTCCATGACATTTGCCTTGAAACAGGCTAATGCAACCAATAAAAGAGATACCTTGGTTTAAAAAAAAAAAAGGAGCTCCTCTCCCAACACTCAGCACATAGAGTCAGGCACCCAAGTGGCTCTCCTAAAGCTCCCCAGGGAACAGAGAGAACAATAGCCTTCACTGGGGACAAAGGATTTCTTTGGGATTCCTCCAGTGTCCTCTGCTAAGTGTGTTTCTGACTCTCAGGTTGCAAGCTATTCCTTGGTGTCGGCTTCCTCCTAGCCAGCCGGAACTGGTCAGAATTTCAGCCTAACCACACCCTCCAAGCCATGGCCACTTCATTTGGGAAGTTCTTGACCATTGATTGAATTCTAACACTGATTAAACTGAGTCACCGTGAAAACTGAGCACAGTGTCCAGCTGCTTTTAGGCATTAATATGACTTCCAGTCTTAAAAATAAACCATCATTTTGTGGTGTTAATTTGACTTTTTAAAAATTGCTGATAAGCTTACTGTTTTTGTGTAACATTACAATTCTCTTCTGTAAATTGCTAATTCATATATCTGTCTATTTCCCTATTTCCCTATTCTATAGCCTTCTCTTAATAAATTTGAAATACACACATACATACACATGATACTAATCCTGTGCTGTTAAATGCATACAACTCTCAGTTGATAACTGTCTTCATTTTGTGATGTACGTAAGAATTTGTGTTCATGTAAGTTATTTTCTTCAGAAGGAAAATCAAATTAAAGGTGCCTGTCTCCTCCTCTATCTCTAATTCCTAAGAAAATGCTAAAAGGGGAAAATTGATGATCCATTTTCCTGACTGTAGTAATAAATAATAGGTGATGTTAGTAGGGAAAAAAAAAAACAGCCTGTCTTAACATTTTTACATGAGACCTTTAAAAAGCTGCTTAAATGTCAATTTGCACTAAATGACAGCCTTTAAAGGAGGTCTACAAAATGAACTGTCAAGGTTATAAATTCTAAGAAAAATCTCAAACCTTAGGTCACACGGGTGTCTGCCAGTAGCAGGTAATTCTCTAGTTAACAACATTTTGGTTGTCAGGCGTAATCTCTAAACAGCCAAACCTTGTTATTCACAGAACAGGAAGGCCGAGTTATCCTGATCCTTAACGACATATGATAAAGTGTGCTGTGGTCCACCTTTTATGCTGCCATATTAATGGGGAAGATAGACATGGGAGCAGCGGTCAGAGACAATGGACTCACAGAGCCACAGAGAACAATGAAGGGAGGTCTCTGGCCACAAAGGAAACTGCCTTCTGGTGTAACCTCACTTGTCACCCAAGGACTCTAAGTAGATGACATATAATAAAGATGCCAAATTTTGCATTTTTAAAACATAAATGAACGCTTTTACACATAATAATAACAATTATACATCTCATGGCCAACTTCCTCACCCCAAGTTCCTAGCCTGCACATTTAAATTTGATGGAAGTTTGGGCATGTTTTTGAATGACTCATTCTGAAAACTTGCTTTGGACAGTTCTAGTAATTTAAACTATAGCTTTTGGCTATCATCACCATCCTTTTTTTTTTTTTTTTTTTTTTTTTTTTTTTTTTTTTTTTTTTTTTTTTTTTTTTTTTTTTTTTTTTTAGTATTGATGTCTCACATAAAGATGACTCAACAGAATCAACTTCTAATGTAATAATTTAAGTAATTTATCTGGTCAATTTAAAGCTATCTATGAGGTCCTTCCATTCTCCCCACTTTCCAGGTAAGCTAATCCCTAAATCTTGGGACTGACTTCTCTATCATGAGGAAGGTGTTTTGTCTCTGTGACTAGGTGGCCAGTAGAGCAGACCAGCACTTGTCTGTAGGCTGCTTTCTGTCATACCCCTTGCGATTTCTCCAGCATTCCATTCTATTTGACTCTGATCCCAAATTCCTATAGCTTCTAGACCTTCTTCAGCTCTGTGATATTCTTGACCAGTACCATGAGACCTTATTTGTTCTCAAGGATGTCCTAGGTTGCCCAGCTTTATTAAAGATCCCAAGTCATTTATAGTTCATTCTTCCTTTCTTTCTGCACAGACCGAATCAGCTCTCTACTCCCCACCCCTAGCCCCACCAAGGCCATTCTATCCTTGCCTAATACTAGCATTCTCTTTTGGTAAAAGGTCAGCCTGTTGGTGGCAGTGGTGACAGTTGTCTACATTCTGTTGTTCACCAGCTATCACCCTCAGCTCCTTCAAAGCAGGGAACCCCACCACCTATGTCATTCTTCTCTGGGGAGCTGGCTTTCATGTTAAAAGTTTCACATTTTCCCTCAGAATGAGGCAAGCCCAGCACTTCACAGGCCAAGTCCAAGCTACATTTTCAGAAGAAACAAGAAAATTTTCTTCCTCTGAGGAGAGATGGGGGTTGGGAAAAATGCTGTGAGACAACCTTCACAGGATCTAAGTGACATAGGGCACAGAAACAAAAGCTTTGCCTTTTATTATCAGTAGGCCCTCAGTCCACATGCAAACAGCCTGCCTTCAGAATGAATGTGAGCTTCCATGACATGATTCCTTGAACTTATATTTCAAAATTGAACTTATATTTCAAAACCAAAATTTCCCCCAGTCCCTTTTTATCTCAGGCATAGATCATTAGATGGGAATAAGCATTTAGGTCAAGTGGCCCTCGGCCTTTCAACAGAGCCCCGTCACTGATTGTAAGGTTAACTGCCCTCTGCACATTACCCACAGCCAGTGGTACTAAAAGCCAGGCAGTGTAGGATATCACCTCCTGGTGCTTGCTTTCTTGCCTGTTACTTTCTTTCCCCGCCTTCCTCCTCTTTGGCATTCTCAAAAATGGGGTGGTCTTTTACCAGCTGAATGCTCCCGGAAACCTGTCTGAAGCCTCTTTCTCTACTTTAATTTTTGTGGATAAGTTTTTTCATAAACAGAAACATGATCCTTCCTTCCTTTCCCATTCATTTCCATTTATGTTGTCAATGTTCCTTTCCATTTATATTTACTTCAACTTAGTATGCAATAGTTACTAATCTGCTTATTTCACATGTCATAGATATAACTTTCCTAAATTTTCATAGGCCATAATTTGTCAAAGATTATTTTTAAAAGACATTTGAAATACAAAAGAGGGTTTCCCCAAAATATACCTTTTAAAAAATAAATAACTTCTTAAAGAATAGGAAAAAATATATATTAAGAAACATGGCATGATGTTGATGTAAAGTCTTTTGTCTATCTCTTTACATACAACCTGAAACTGAATTTAAAAACACCTTAAATCTATCTAATTCTAACTTAAAGATGCCATCTTGAGAAGCCTTATGATTTAATTCAATTTTGACACATTGCCCCCTGCCCCTTCATCTTTGTGGTTTAAATCACCACCAAAATCCCATCAGAATGTACAACTGCAGGCATTTTTCTCCCTTTCTTTTTAGAAAATGGAAAATGAACAATGGCAGCTGTTGGTTGCAGCTATGAGAAAAGGGACATCTCACTGGGAAGTCCGCACTGCTACAGAAAAATGTTATTCAACTTTTATGTCATGATACTCAGAAGGATTCTGCTATCAAAATAGACAATAAAGCCTAAGGTGCTCAGCGTAAGATAAAGTTTAAGACCCTGAAACCTCCACTTGTTTTCAGGTTATACACACTTCTCTTCTTATAATGATTAATTTTCTAACCTAGATTCTTCATCTTCATGTAATATGTACATTCCTTTCTCTAAACAATACCCCAAAGCCACTTCAGAGTCCCCTCAATCCCCCACCTGCTTTAGACTGCACGCACTCTCCTCTCCTAACAATAATACAAGTTTTCCACCCCTGTTAATAATTGAGTTTAGACAGTTTCTACTCAAGTGTATTCCCAAGGTATCAAGGTATAAATAATAGAAGGACAGATTCAACTTTAATGGGATTTGTGTGGCTGAACATTAACACAAAACTGTGCTCTAATAATGTGTGAGGGAGAATGTCCTTCATATTATGATCATATTATTACCTATGCATAATTGAGTATGCCTGTAATTAAGATCAGATGCATTATGGAAAGACACATTATGTGCAAGAGAAAATATGAAGGTATGACTTAGTATATCAAGAAAAATAGAGAATTACCCATGATACTCCCTCCAGCAATCAAACGCCTTCTCTGGAGCCCTATAAGATGAGTCCCCAAACAATAACAAAGGCTCATAAAGACTCTATCAGTGGCTCACTGTCAGGCTTGATAGTCTATCGCTCTATAGTATACAACAACTATTGCTGAACTTCAAATAAAGTCATGCTTCTTTTGCAAGTCTGTGTGAGTTCCTATTTTCTGTTTTTTGGATAAGAAGCCAAGAACCTGGGAACACTTAGCTCAGCCCCTGAGCACTGCTAACAAGACCTTATTCCCACAAAGTGCAGTGTTGTCATCTTACTGCTAAGCATAAATTTAAATAAGCTTAACAAAAGTTCAATAACAGATTAATAACATTGTGTATACTTCTAAAATCACCTGGCACTGGTTTGTGCCATGTATTTATTCTGTCATTATATTGTAGCTATAAGTAGATATCTCTGTAAAACCTTGACTATGCGAAAGGAGACCATAAAGTATAGAAAGAAGGATTGCAGGCCCCAAAGGGGATAGGAACTCCAAAGGAAGATCAACAGAGTCAACTAATATGGACCCTTGGGGCTCTCAGAATCTGAACCACCAAAGAACATACATGGCCTAGACCTAGGCCTCCCTACTCATATTTACCAGATGTGTCGCTTGGCCTTTGTGTGTGTCCCGGACAACTGGAATGGGAGCTACCCCAAAAGCTGTTGTCTGTACAGGGGATATGTTCTACTACCTGGGCTGCCTTATCTTCCCTCGGAGGGAGAGGAATTGCTTAGCCTTGCAGAACCTTGTAATGCCAAGGTGGGGAGGGATACCCAGGGGACCCCTCCCGCTCAGAAGAAAAAGGGGTGATGGAGAAAGAAATGTGGGAGGAGGTGTCGGGGAGCAGGCAGTGAATGGGATATAAGCCGGGCATGGTGGCGCAAGCCTTTGATCCCAGCACTCGGGAGGCAGAGGCAGGCGGATTTCTGAGTTTGAGGCCAGCCTGGTCTACAAAGTGAGTTCCAGGACTTCCAGGGCTATACAGAGAAACCCTGTCTCGAAAAACCAAAAAAAAAAAAAAAAAAAAAAAAATTAAATTAAATTAACAAGAGATTATGATACTCATGATACTTAAAGATATAGTTCCTAGTCAAACAGAGACCTACATTGAGATTTTTTTTTGTCAATAATAAATTTATAACTATACAACTAAGCATTATTTTTTGCAGTCTTCTCTAAGTGCCTGTGTAGTGGAAGAAAGTTCAGTATAAAACCTGTCACTGTTGCCATCTTCTGATAATAATAAACTTCTTACTTTATGTTATGTGTGAAGGGCTTTTCAAATACCATTTCTAGTTGTGTGCCTGTGACAAGAATACATCACAGTCCACCTTGAGGCTATACTCTTTCAGAATGTGACTTCCTTACTTGCAGATGAAACCCATTAAGTTTAGGTCCCTCTGAAATAGGCTGTTCCTTGAATCTGATGTAACTGGTGTCTATAAGAGCAGGGATGGCACACACTGGACACACGCTTCTATAATGATGAGGGGATACGATGGAGAGCGGCATCTAGAAGCCAAGTAGGAGCGAATTGCAGGCAAACACCAAAGACTAGAAGACAAATAGAAGGATCCTTCTACAGGCTTCAGAGAAGTGTGCTCTGCTCTGCCAATTCCCCTATTTCAAACCTTTAGAAGTGTCAGTTTCCAAAGAAAACCGTCTGTTGTTGTACGCTGTCTAGTTTTTGGCACCTTGTCATGACAGTCTAGGAACCAATATGTTACCTACTTTAGTTCTCTCAATTATTAACTTATGAGTTAATTAACTTGTGGGTTAGGCAGTATTAATACCTGTGTTTGTTTGTTTGTTTGTTTGTTTCTAATCACTGTATCAGAATATATAAAAGAAGTAAGTTTATATGCTACAGTAAGAAAGGCATGGTGGCAAGCAGCTATATGGTAGCAGAATCGTGGGCTGTAGCTCCTCGCCTCCTCACACGTTAGAGGGAGAGGAAGCAGAGACAAAACAGATTATTAACGTTGGATTCTGCCTCAGAGAATCACTTTCTCCAAGGAGGTTCTACCTCATTGGCATTGTATAATTTCCCAAAATAGTGCCACCACTTGAGGAACAAGTGTTCACACACAAAAGCCTAAGTTCCTGTCTCAAAGAAATTAATTGAAAAATCAAACAAAACTACATGAACGCATGGGAACATGTCACATTCAGACTGCAGCAAACCCATTTGTGAAGGTTAGAAAATGAAATCACTCACTTAAAATTACATAGCTCGCAAAGGAAGAAGAGGAGAGCTAGGATTTGAAGTAAGATTACCTAATGTTGTCCTTAATGGATCCAGTGTCCTCCAAGACAGATTCAAGAATTTATGGTTTTTTTTTTCTAGTGTCAGCTAATATTTTCTTGTGATTTTCTTCAAATTATTTTCTGCATAGATATTTCATTTTCAGTTTGGTTGTGATGAAATGTTTTGTTCTTTCTTGTTCTGAGATAATGTCAGTGTTTATAGCATTTTTAAAGATGTTTATTTCCAAGGAGATATTATACATCAACTTCATTTGTTATATTTCCATATCTATTTTCTAATTTTTAGACTGTGTGTATTGTTTCTTTGACTCTTTTGGTATAACTCAGGGTTAATTCAGTTTCGATTATTGATTTTATATAACATTTTACTAATAGATATTAGGGAAGGCTTCTCTCTTTTCTTTTTCAAATACTTCTGTGCATCATTGTCTCTTTCTTTCAGATGGATTTGTGAATAGGTCTCCTAAGGTATATAAAAAACAAAAAACTTGTTAAATTTTTGAGTTACACTATATTCTTGAATTAATTTTAAGAAAACCATCTAAATAATACAAAGCTAATTTTATGTTCTTTGGTTAAGTTTATAGTGTTCCTCCTCCAAAATATATAATATTTTGAATATCTAATAGATTTGAAGTTCTATATTTTTATAGAGTTTATATTAGACAAAATAAATTATTTCTATATTTTTAAAACTATGAATATAAGGATTTCTGTTACATTGTTGTAGACTTTAATATAGTGTTCTTATACATGGTTGGGTTACCAAACTCCATAAACAATTTTCCAGTTTTACAGTTGTTGATTCCTCTTGGTGTTTCATTTAGATAATTGTATTTCTTTCCAGATGGCAGAATCTTTATCACTTCTCTAAAAGTTGAGCTCATTTATGTAGCTATCATTACATTCATCCCATCTCAGGTTCCTAGCTAAAGAGCTCTCCACTGTATGCACCTCTTAGTCCTGGCCCTAAGCTGCTGAAGACTGCTCAGCATGCTTACATTGACTACCTTGTGTATTCTGTGCTTCTGGTAGTAAACCACATGAATTCTGAAAGTTTCCTGCTAGTCCTAACTTCACTCGATTTTGTGTTATGTTGTGTTTGCATTTAAAAGCATTTAGCATCATCAAATGATCTTGAGCTCGATCATCTATAGGCCATAAAAAAAAAAAAAAACCCCGTTGATGTGACGACTCATATTAATTGCTCGACTAAACTATCCTAATTATTAAGGAAGTTTTATCATTGTTATGTGATTGTACAATGGTTGATTTGGAAAGACTGAAGGGAAGCAAGAGCTTCGTAACTCTGACCTGTAGTGCTGTATTTCTCGCGAGGTATTAGTTTATCTGAACTAATATTCTGAAGCCAAAGTTATGTCCATGCTATATTCTTTGGTCTTATTCCGTTTTCTTGTGCTTATCCCATAATGCGCAGCTGTTGCCCTGGTTCTGACTCTCCAGCTTTGCCTAACTTTCTAATCATTTGGGTTTCTTACTTTTCCCTTTATCTGCTTTGTTCTACAGCAGAAATCCATTTATATTCAAGCATTGCCCTAAGGCAGGATAAGGCTGTGAAACATTATTAGGTTTTACATGGGTTTTTATGGATTACTGCATGGATTCATTTCTTTTTCCCAAGTGAAGAGTCTACAATTCTGCTAAATTCTAAAGGGGATTTTATAGATATAAACGACTAAAGTTTTTTCCATATGCTAAATCTTCATTAAGCCAAATACTTAAAGGGCTATAAATGTTAACCATATTATTTGATATCATAGAAACAGTGTTTATTAAATTGACTTTTGATATTATATCATAGCTCATACTTAGGACTATTATAAATAGCTGGATGGCACATAGTCATATTTATCATAGGAAAACACTGTCCCACACCATTCGCTTCCCTTTTTAAGAGAGTTCATGGGAGATATTCCTCTTAGAACTCATTATCTGAGAAACAGAAAACTGAAAGCATTTTCTTCCTATTATTGGAAATAGGTTCTTTTCACATACAATAGCTGGACCCACTCCCTTTATGTCTTTTATTAGAAAAGAAGAGTCTTCTAAGAAAAAAATAACCAAACAACAAAATAAAACATAAGATGAAGCAAAAACTATCATATCAAAGTTAGACATGGTAACCCAACAGGAAGGTAAGAGGCCCAAGAATAGGCACAAGAGTCAGAGACATACTCAGCTATCACACACATACTACACACACACACACACACACACACACACACACACACACACATACACATACACATATTCATATATATATATATATATATATACATATATATATATATATATGCTATAACTTGAGAAAACCTGGTGCAGACATGTGTAGTAGGCCCTATGCTTGCTGCTTCGGTCTCCATGAGCTCATACGCACCTTGCTTAGTTGGTTCAGAGGGTCTTATTCTCCTGCTGTTCTCTGTCCATTCTGGCTCTTACAATCTCCATGTGATTCCCTGAGCTCTGAGGGGAGGAATTTGTCAGAGACTTCCTAGTTAGACCCTATCTCCATACAATGTCTGGCTGTGGATCTCTGAATCTATTCCCATCTGCTTGCTGAGGATGCTCCTCTGGTGATGCCTGGATAAGCCACTGATCTATGAGTATAGCAGAATATTGTTAGGATTCATTTTACTGATTCTGTTTTATTTTCTTAATCTGTAGTCTTTTGTTTTACCCTAGGTCTCTGGGATATCCAGTTTCTATCTCTTGGTTAAACCAAGCAATGTGAGGTATGAGCTCATTCTCATGGAGTGGACCTTACATAAAATCAGACATTGATTGACTGCTCCCACAAGTTCTTTACTACCAATGCCCAAGCATAATTTGTAAGCAGGACAGATTGTAGGTTAAGGTTTTGTGCCTGGGTTGATGTCTATATTTCTCTTTCAGTAGCCAGAAACGTATCTTCCTATACAAAAGACACTAGAAAGTAGGGATGAACATGCCATGTAGGCACCAGCTTGACTTCTTCATGTCCAATGGGTTGTGTGGACATTGTCTTCAGCAATAGGGCCCAGCTTTCAATTTTCAGAGAACAATCCTTTGTAATTGAAATAGCCTGGTTATTTGGGAATTTCTCATTGGAACTCTTTAGTCAACAATTCAATTTAACAGAGACCAGCCATGGGAAGCCTCACCTGGCAACAAGATATGACCAGTTGAGTCTCCTTAGAGCCTGTTATTAGGAGTACTCATTATGATCACTTCCATAGACTCTGGCAGTTTCCTCTGCACTAGGTGTCCACACCACCCCCAAAGTCTACTAATTCTAACCATCTCTGCCTCCTTTCACTCCCTCTACCACATTTTCCCCTAACTGACATCTCCCCATACCTGCACTCCTGTCCCCACCCATTCCTAATTCATTTGTGATATAAACTTTTCCCTTTCCAGGGGAGATCCATGGGTAGCCCATAGACCCCTCCTCATTATCTTACCTCTCTGGGTTTATAGATTTTAGCTTGGAGATCATTTACTTAACAGTTAATGTCTTCTTAAGTGAATAATACCATATTTATCTTTCTGGGTCTGTGTTATTTCACTTGGAATGATTTTTTTTCAGTTCCATATATTTGCCTGCAAATTTCATGATGGCATGATGGCATTTTGTTTATTTGTTTTTTTTAACATCTGATTAATACTCCAGTATGTTAATGTACCCGTGTTTTCTTTATCCGTTCTTTTGCTGAGAGACATTTAGGTTGTTTCCAGTTTCTAGCTATTATGAATAAAGCTACAATGAACATGGTTGAGGAAGTGTCCTTATTGTAGAATGGAGCATCCTTTGTGTATATGCCCAAGGGTAGTATAGCTGTATCTTGAAGTAGGTTGATTCCAAATTTTCTAAAAAAAAAAAAATTGCCATATTGATTTCCAAAGTAGCTATACAATTTGCACTTCCATCAACAACGGAATGTTCCCCATACACCACATCCTTGCCAGCATATGGTATCTTTTGTGTGACTGATCTTGGCCATTCTGATATGTGGAGGATGGAATCTCAAAGTACTTCTGATGTCCATTTCTCTCACATCAAAGGATGCTGAACATTTCTATTTTTCTCTGCCATTTGAGATTCCTCTTTTGAGAATTCTTTGTTTAAGTCTATACCCCATTTTTATTAGATATTTTCTTCATTTACATTTCAAATGCTATCCCAAAAGTCCCCTATACCCTCCCCCTGCCCTGCTCCACTACCGACCCACTCCCATTTCTTGGCCCTGGCATTCCCCTGTACTGGGGCATATAAAGTTTGCTACACCAAAGGGCATCTCTTCCCAATAATATCTACAGAATATTTTATCCTAAAACAAAAGGAAATACTTTCTCTTCAGCGCCACACGGTACCTCTTCCAAAATTGACCATATAATTGGTCAAAAAGCAGGCCTCCACAGATACAAAAATATTGAAATTATCCCATGCATCCTATCTGAACACCATGGAATAAGGCTGATCTTCAATAACAACATAAATAATAGAAAGCGAACATTCTCATGGAAACTGAACAACGCTCCACTCAATGATTCCTTAGTCAAAGATGAAATAAAGAAAGAAATTAAAGACTTTCTAGAGTTTAATGAAAATGAAGCCACAACATACCCAAACTTATGGGACACAATGAAGGCAGTCCTAAGAGGAAAACTCATTGCCCTGAGTGCCTCCAAAAAGAAACTAGAGAGAGCATATACTAGTAACTTGACAGCACACCTAGAAGCTCTAGAACTAAAGGAAGCAAATTCACCCAAGAGGAGCAGATGGCAGGAAATAATCAAACTCAGGGCTGAAATCAACCAAGTAGAAACAAAAAGAACTATTCAAAGAATCAACCAAACCAGTAGCTGGTTCTTTGAGAAAATCAACAAGATAGATAAACCCTTGGCCAGACTCACTAGAGGGCACAGGGACAGTCTCTTAATTAACAAAATCAGAAATGGAAAAGGAGACATAACAATAGATCCTGAGGAAATCCAAAACCTCATCAGATCCTACTACAAAAGGCTATACTCAACAAAGCTAGAAAACCTGGATTAAATGGACAATTTCCTAGACAGATACCAGGTACCAAAGTTAAACCAGGATCAGATTAAGGATCTAAACAGGCCCATTTCCCCTAAAGAAATAGAAGCAGTCATCAATAGTCTTCCAACCAAAAAAAGCAAAGGATCAGATGGGTTTAGTGCAGAGTTCTATCAGACCTTCAAAGAAGACCTAATTCCAAGTGTCCTCAAAGTATTCCACAAAATAGAGACAGAAGGTACTCTACCCACCTCATTCTATGAAGCCAAAATTACTGTGATACCTAAACCACACAAAGATCCAACAAAGAAAGAGAACTTCAGAGCAATTTCCCTCATGAATATCGATGCAAAAATACTCAATAAACTCCTTGCAAACCACATCCAAGAACACATCAAAACGATCATCTATCATGACCAAGTAGGCTTCACCCCAGGAATGCAGGGATGGTTTAATATAAGGAAATCCATCAACGTAATCCACTATATAAACAAACTCAAAGACAAAAACCACATGATCATTTCGTTAGATGCTGAGAAAGCATTTGACAAAATCCAACACCCTTTCATGATAAAAGTCTTAGAAAGATCAGGAATTCAAGGCCCATATCTAAACATAATAAAAGCAATATACAGGAAACCAGTAGCCAACATCAAACTGAATGGAGAGAAGCTGGAAGCAATCCCATTAAAATCAGGGACTAGAGAAGGCTGCCCACTTTCTCCCTACCCATTCAATATAGTACTTGAAGTCCTGGCCAGAGCAATTCTACAACAAAAGGAGACACAGGGGATACAAATTGGAAAGGAAGAAGTTAAGATGTCACTGTTTGCAGATGATATGATAGTATATATTTGGGATCCCAAAAATTCCACCAGAGAACTCCTAAACCTGATAAACAGCTTCAGTGCAGTAGCTGGATATAAAATTAACTCAAACAAATCAATGGCCTTTCTCTACACAAAGGATAAAAGGGCTGAGAAAGAAATTAGGGAAACAACACCCCTCACAATAGTCACAAATACCATAAAATACCTTGGTGTGACTCTAACTAAGGAAGTGAAAGATCTTTATGACAAGAACTTCAAGTCTCTGAAGAAAGAAATTGAAGAAGATCTCAGAAGATGGAAAGATCTCCCATGATCATGGATTGGCAGGAGTAATATAATCAAAATGGCTTTCCTGCCGAAAGCAATCTACCGATTCAATGCAATCCCCATCAAAATCCCAACTCAATTCTTCACTGAGATAGAAGAGGCAATTTGCAAATTCATCTGGAATAATAAAAAACCTAGGATAGCAAAAACTATTCTCAACAATAAAAGAACCTCTGGGGGAATCACCATGCCTGACATTAAGCTGTACTACAAAGCAATTGTGATAAAAACTGCATGGTACTGGTATAGCAACAGACAGATAGATCAATGGAATAGAACTGAAGACCCAGAAATGAATCCACACACCTATGGTCACCAGATCTTTGACAAGGGAGCTAAAACCATCCAGTGGAAAAAGGACAGCATTTTCAACAAATGGTGCTGGCACAACTGGCTATTAGCATGTAAAAGAATGTGAATTGATCCATTCTTATCTCCTTGTACAAAGCTTAAGTCTAAAAGGATTAAAGACCTCCACATAAATCCAGAGACACTGAAATTTATAGAGGAGAAAGTGGGCACAGGGGAAAGATTCCTAAACAGAACAGCAATGGCCTGTGCGGCAAGATCAAGAATTGACAAATGGGACCTTATAAAATTGCAAAGCTTCGTTACCAGATGGAATATCTTCTGGATATATGCCAAGTAGAGGTATTGCAGGATCTTCTGGTAATACTATGCCCAATTTTCTGAGGAACCGCCAGACTGATTTCCAGAGTGGTTGAACCAGCTTGCATTCCCACCAACAATGGAGGAGTGTTCCCCTTTCTCCACATCCACGCCAGCATCTGTTGTCACCTGAATTTTNAGTTGGCCATCAGTGGGAAGAGAGGCCCCTTGGTTATGCAGACTTTATTTGCCCCAATACAGGGGAACGCCGGGGCCAGGGGGTGGGAGCGGGTGGGTAGGGTAGCAGGGCCGGGAGGGGGGAGGATATAGGGAACTTTCTGGATAACACTTGAAATGTAAATGAAGAAAATATCTAATAAAAGTTGAAAAAAAAATTGCAAAGCTTCTGTAATGCAAAAGACACAGTCAGCAAGACAAAAAGGCCACCAACAGATTGGGAAAGGATTTTTACCAATCCTAAATCTGATAGGGGACTAATATCCAACATCTACAAGGAGCTAAAAAAGCTGGACTCCAGAAAAATGAATAACCTCATTAAAAAATGGGGTACAGAGCTAAACAAAGAATTCTCAACTGAGGAATTACGAATGGCTGAGAAACATCTGAAAAAATGTTCAACATCCTTAATCATCAGGGAAATGCAAATCAAAACAACACTGAGATTCTACCTCACACCAATCAGAATGGCTAAGATCAAAAATTCAGATGACAGCAGATGCTGGCGAGGATGTGGAGAAAAGAGGAACACTCCTCCATTGCTGGTGGGATTGCAAGCTTGTACAACCACTCTGGAAGTCAGTCTGGCGTTTTCTCAGAAAATTGGACATAGTACTACCGAAAGATCCTGCAATACCTCTCCTGGGCATATACCCAGAAGATGTTCCAACTGGTAAAAAGGACACATGTTCCACTATGTACATAGCAGTCTTATTTATAATAGCCAGAAGCTGGAAAGAACCCAGATGTCCCTCAACAGAGGAATGGATACAGAAAATGTGGTACATTTACACAATGGAGTACTATTCCGCTATTAAAAAAATGAAATTCTTGAGCAAATGGATGTATCTGGAGGATATAATCCTTAGTGAAGTAACACAATCACAAAAGAAGTCATTGGATATGCCCTCACTGATAAATGGATATTAACCCAGAAACTTAGAATACCCAAGATACAATTTGCAAAACACAAGAAAATCAAGAAGGAAGACAAGCACGTGGATACTTCATTCCTCCTTTGAATAGGAAACAAAATACCAATGAAAGGAGTTACAGAGACAAAGTTTAGAGCTAAGAGGAAAGGATGGACCATACAGAGACTACCCCATCAGGGGGGATCCATCCTACAATCAGTCATTAAACTCAGACACTATTGCATAGGACAGCTAGTGCCTACTTAAGGGAACCTGATATAGCTGTCTCGTACAGAAGTGGATGCTCATAATCATCTATATGATGGAACACAGGGCCTACAATGGAGAAGCTAAAAATAGAACCCTAGGAGCTGAAGGGGTCTGCAACCCTAGAAGAGGAACAACAATATGAACTAACCAGAACCCCCAGAACATGTGTCTCTAGCTCTACATGTAGCAGAAGATGGCCTAGTAGGCCTTCATTGGGTGGAGAGGCCCCTTGTTATTGTAATCTTTATATACCCCAATACAGGGGAAAGCCAGGACCAAGAAGTGGGAGTGGGTGGGCAGGGGAACAGGGCAGGGGGAGGGGGGGGGAACTTTCGGGTTAACATTTGAAATGTAAATTAAGAAAATATCTAATAAAAGAATTGAAATGTCCTGTTAGTGGATTTTTCCTTTGGTGCGTATGTAGTGTCCCTCCCTATCTCTTTTGATTAGTTTTGGTTTGAAGTCTAATTTGTTAGATATTAAAATGGCTATAAGCACTTGCTTCTTAGGTCCAAGATATTTGCTTGAAATATCTCTTTTCAACTCTTTACTATGAGGAAATGTTTATCCTTGATGTTGAGAAGTGTTTGTTGGATACAGTTCAAGGATGAATCCTGTTTTCATATATGCTCTCTTTGTCTTTTGGGGGGGAATTAAGACTATTGATATTGAGAGATATCAATGACAAATGATTAGATTATTGGTTCCTATTATGTTGTTGTTGGTGGTGGTGGTAATGGTGGTAATGATGATAATGGTGGTCACATGTGCATGTATGTACACATATTCTTTGCTTTTTAAAAAAATTTTTCTAGTGTTAACATTATGTATTTCCTTAATGTTTGGTAGCTATCCTTCTTTGGTTGGAGTTTTCCTTCTAACAATTTCTTTAGGGCTGGTTTTATAGGTGGGTATTGTTAAATTTGCCTTTATTGTGGAATATCTTATTTTTCTCAAGCTGTGGTTATTTTACATTATGTTAGGTATAGTATTCTAGGGCTGGCATCTATGGTTTCTTAGAGTTTGCCACACATCTATAAGATCTTTCTGGCTTTCAGAGTCTCCATTTAGAAGTCTGTTGTAATTCTGGTAGGTCTGTCTTTAAATGTTACTTAGCCTTTTCCTTTACAGCTTTTAGGGTTTCTCTTCATTCTATACATCTAGAGTTTTGATTATTATGTGGTCAAAGGACTTTCTTTTTTGGTCCTATTTATTTGGTGTTCTGTGTGGTTCTTATACCTTTATAGATATTTATAATCTGAGGATTTTGGTGACATCTTTAGGGAGGAGAATGGAGTTGAGACCCATAGTGGGAGAAATCTAGGGTAAAAGACATGCCTTCAAAGAGGATCCAGAGTACCAGTGGACTTCTTTATGATGGTCACACACCCTAGCATCTCCAGACTTTTACTTACCTACTAGAAAATCTTTAAAGTGAACACAGCAGAATGAACAGTAGGGAATCTATCATCACAGAGTCCAGAGAAAGTAGAGTGTTTCTTATACTTGTTTCCCATTTAAGATGGTTTTGGGCTTCCAAAGAAAACAGGATTTAAAAGTTTACTGGTTTGCTTTTGTTTCCTTTCCCTAACTTCAGTGAAACTATTTGATAACCATATGAAGTTTGGAGAGAAACATGATATTCTGGTGTTCTTAAGTGAAGGAAATGACAAAAATGACTGACCAACAAGAACTCAGAAAATTGATGACTTTTGAGGGAGGAAATAAAACTTGAACAACAAAAGGCAAGGAAGACCTGCAGTACTGCAGAGACTGAGGGAGAGGGGGCATTTGAGTCTGGGAGTTGGAGACCAGCTGAAACAGCTTACTAAGACCTTTTTTTCAAACAAAGAGAGAAACATTCTAGTGCTGATAGAAGTGGACATAAAATAACATACTAGTGACTTTTTTTCATTAAAGAAGAGGAAATTTTAGTATGTGTTTGAAGGGGAGGGCCAGCAGCTTCTTATTCTGATATGAACAGCTCCTGTGGAGTAAAAGGAATCAATCAATCAAGAAAAAGAATATTGAGAAGTGAGATTAGCTTTTCCATTCCAAAAATTTCTATAAGAATTTACCATGTAAGACTCTGCGCTGGGCTTAAGATTTGGTGCTATGTAACCTATTTCTTTGTGGAATTCACACTTAATGGAAAATGCCCAAGATGACCAGCTAAAATAGAAACAGCACAATCACATGATGTTTTTCAGCACTCTTTGTGATACTTAGAGTGGGGTGTGGAGATCTGAGTTGGAAGCTGTCATAACTCGGGTTTGTTAAATGACCACATGGATTTGGTCAGGTCGGCATTTACCTTGGTGAACAGTATGTCCAATTGAGGAAAGGAAAATATGCAATAGGAATAGGCACTCAGCCCATGTGGAGAGTTAAAAAGGTGTGGGCCTATACTTCTTCAATGGAGATCATAAGTTAGATTTCTGTGAAGGAAAAAGAGGCCAAAGTGTGACCCCTGTGGGTCATTCCTAAGACTGTAGAGGAAGAGGAATAAACAAGATATGCTGTGATGATGCAATAATGGCTTGTCTGTGTCATAATATGATCAAAACCAGCAGGCTGGGTGCAGGGCAGTGGTCAGAGTGGATGGCCCAGGAAACTAAGACCATAGCATGTAAGATCTTGCTCATCCACAGATATCACTAGATACAGCAATTCTGATTCTTAAAACATCATCTCCACAGAGCTGTTCATCCTGCTGGAATGCTTAGCTGTTTCAGCACTGCTTTGCAATGAAGAGTCATTACTGTTTCTTAATGTTTCTCTTTCTTGGCCTGTTGTCAAACTCAGGTAAGACCTTCGTGATAGACAAGAGTATTAGCCAGTGAGAACAATGTGTGAAGTAATGTATTCAACCAGCAATGTGTCCCAGTATATTCTCAATGTATATTTGGTTTGAAAGAATTATGAAATGGATGAATTCATGTCTATATAAGAAGCTGCTTGAAAGTGGAGTAGAATGTGAAGAACATTCTACTTCATACAAACGTTCTCATCTCAGTTCTAGGGGTAGTTTACAAGGCAGGGAATTAGGACTTATTTCCTACTCCCTTATGTTTGTTTTACTTTGCTCTTAGTGCCTCTTTAAAAAAAAAGAGATTTTAATCTTAAAATATTATATGTGTCTTGTGGAGAGCAGGGTTGCTACAAGCATGAGTGCCTGAAGAGACCAGCAGAGGGCACTAAGTCCCTGGAGCAGGAGTCCCAAGGCCTTTGTGAACCTCCACTTGAAGGTGCTAGGAGTCAAACTCAGATCCACTTCACCATGAGCAGTATAGGCCTTTAACCACTGAGCCATCTGCAATCTCATAGTGCCCCTCTTACATTTTATACACTCAGTGATTCCTCCTTTCACTTCAGAATATTTTCAGCCAGATGGAACATGATTCATAAATATATTTGGTTTACGTGTATATGTAGATAAATAATATATAGATACATCTGTAACAACAATAGTTAAGAAGTTAGATACACCTTGTATACAAACTCGACAGACAGTCCCAAAGTCCCCAGAGGACTATCCATGCTGCAGGCACCCTAGCACATGCAGGATCTTGGGAGCACTGGTGTGTGGAATGAAACATCTGTTCCAAAACAACTCAGAGGGGCTTGGGCCAGCAGGAACAGTAACACAGGAAACCCGCCCGACCAGTGGCTGGGGTTCATTCTGGTTGGAACCAGCCCCGTGCCACCTTGGGCACGAACTTGGCAGATGGACCAAAGGTCCCCAGAGGACTCTCCATGCCACAGGGACCTTAGCACACCCAGGATCTTAGGGTCACTGGGGATAGTTGGGCTCCAGAGAGATCTCTGACCCTGGGACTCAGGTGAGAGAGACATCTTCTATCCCAGTCTCTCAGGGAGCAGTTTACACAGGAGAGCACATGGGCCTCAGCGGCAACAAAGCTTCTTGGATAGGCTCCCTTTGGGCCTTAATATTCAGCCAAGAGGTAGATTCGAGCTCCAGAACTCTGTGCACCTTACCTGCAAGAGGAGAGCTTGCCTGAAGAGAGTGCTCTGACAACTGGGAATCCTGAGAGAGTTGGACTCCCAGGAATGCTGACTGAGGCTTACAGAATTACAGGAGGAATAAACTCAAGACAGAGACAGCTAGGACATCTAACACCAGGGATTACCAGATGGTGAAAGGCAAACATAAGAATCTTACTGCCAGGCATGGTAGCACACACCTTTAATCCCAGCAGTCAGGAGGCAGAGGCAGGCAAATTTCTGAGTTTGAGGCCAGCCTGGTCTACAAAGTGAGCTCCAGGACAGCCAGGGTTATACAGAGAAACCCCCCAGTCTCAAGAAAAAAAAAAAAAGAATCTTACTAACAGAAACCAAGACCACTCAGTATCATCAGAACCCAGTACTCCCACCACAGCAAGTCCCGGATACCCCAAAACAACCAAAAAGCAAGATTCAGATTTAAAATTATATCTCATGATGCTGGTAGAGGATTTTAAGAAGGGCATTAATAAGTCACTTAAAGAAATACAGAGAAACACTTCTGAACAGGTAGAAGACCTTAAAATGGAAGCACAAAAATCCCTCAAAGATTCACAGGAAAACACAGCTAGACAGGTAGAAGACCTTAAAGAGGAAACACAAAAGCCCTTAAAGAATTATAGGAAACACAACCAAANAGGTTATGGAATTGAAAAAACCATTCAAGATCTAAAAATGGAAGTAGAAACAATAAAGAGAGCCCAAAGGGAGATAGAAACCCTAGGAAAGAAATCAGGAAAGAAAGCAGAAGATTCCATAGAAAACATGGACACAATCAAAGAAAATGGAAAAATCCAAAAAGATCCTAACTCAAAACATCCAAGAAATCCAAGACAAAATGAGAAGAAGAAACCTAAGGATAATAGGTATAAATGAGAATGAAGATTTTCAAATTAAAGGGCCAGCAAATATCTTCAACAAAATTATAGAAGAAAACTTCCTTAACCTATAGAAAGAGATGCCTATGAACATACAAGAAGCCTACAGAACTCCAAATAGACTGGACCAGAAAAGAAATTCCTCCTGACACATAATAATCAGAACAACAAATGCAATAACTAAACATAGAATATTAAAAGCAGCAAGGAAAAGAGGTCAAGTAACATATAAAGGTTGGCCTATTAGAATCACACCAGACTTCTCACCAGAGACTATGAAAGCCAGAAGATCCTGGACAGAGATTATACAGACACTAAGAGAACACAAGTGCCAGCCCAGGCTACTATACCCAGCAAAACTCTCATTTACCATAGACGGAGAAACCAAAGTATTCCATGACAAAACCAAATTCGCACAATATCTTTCCACGAATTCAGACCTTCAAAGATAATAAATGGAAAATTCCAACACAAAGAGGGAAATTTCTTGGTTTTTCTAGAAAAAGCAAGAAAGTAATCCTTCAACAAACTGAAAAGAAGACAGCCACAAGAACCGATTCCCATCTCTAACAACAAAAATAACACGAAGCAACAATTACTTTTCCTTAATATCTCTTAATATCAATGGACTCAATTCCCCAATAAAAAGACATAGACTAACGGACTGCCTACATAAACAGGACTCAACATTTTGCTGCAGACAGGAAACTCACCTCAGGGACAAAGACAGACACTGCCTCAGAGTAAAAGGCTGGAAAACAATTTTCCAAGAAAACAGTCCAAAGGAACAAGCTGAAGTAGCCATTCAATTATTGAATAAAATCAACTTCCAACCCAAAGTTATCAAAAATGAAAAGGAGGGGCACTTCATACTCATCAAAGGCAAAATCTTCCAAGAGGAACTTTCAATTCTGAATATCTATGCTCCAAAAGCAAGGGCAGCTACATTCATTAAAGAAACTCTGGTAAAGCTTAAAGCACACATTGCACCTCACACAATAATAGTGGGAGACTTCAACACCCCACTCTCATCAATGGATAGATCCAGAAAAAAGAAACTAAACAGAGAAACAGTGAAACTAACAGAAGTTAAGAAACAAATGGATTTAACAGGTAGCTACAGAACATTTTATCCTAAAAAATAAGGATATACATTCTTCTCAGCACCTCATGGTACCTCCTCCAAAATTCACCAAATTCACAAAACGGGCGTCAAAAAATAGAAAAATATTGAAATTATTCCATGCATCCTATCAGATCACCACAGACTAAGGCTGATCTTCAATAACAACATAAATAATACAAAGCACATGGAAACTGAACAACACTCTCCTCAATGATACCTTGGTCATGGAAGAAATAAAGAAAGAGATTAAAGACTTTTTAGAGTTTAATGAAAATGAAGCCACAATATACCCAAACTCATGGTACACAATGAAAGCATTCCTAAGAGAAAAACTCATAGCGCTGAGCACCACCAAAAAGAAACTAGAGAGAGCATACATTAGTACTTTGATATCACACCTAAAAGCACTAGAAAGTAAGGAAGCAAATTCACCCAAGAGGAGTAGACAGCAGGAAATAATCAAACTTAGGGCTGAAATCAACCAAGTGGAAAGAAAAAGAACTATACAAAGAATCAACCAAACAAGGTTCTGGTTCTTTGAGAAAATCAACAAGATAGATAAACCCTTAGCCAGACTAACTAAAGGGCACAGGGACAGTATACTAATTAACAAAATCAGAAATGAAAAGGAGACATAATAACAGAACCTGAGGAAATCCAAAACATCATCAGATCCTACTACAAAATGCTATTCTCAACAAAACTGGAAAACCTGGATGAAATGGACAACTTCCTAGACAGTTACCAGGTACCAAAGTTAAATCAGGATCAGATTATCAATCTAAACAGACCCATATTACATAAAGAAATAGAAGCAGTCATTAATATCTGCCTACCAAAAAAAGCCAAGAAGCAGATGGGTTTAGTGCAGAGTTCTAACAGACCTTCAAAGAAGACCTAATTCCAACTCTCCTCAAACTATTCCACAAAATAGAAACAGAAGGTACTCTACCCAATTCATTCTATGAAGCCACAATTACTCTGATAACTAAAGCACAGAAAGACCCAACAAAGAATGAGAACTTCAGACGAATTTCCCTTATGAATATCGATGCAAAAATACTCTATAAAATTCTCACTACCTGAATCAAAGAAAACATCAAAACGATCATCCATCATGATCAGGTAGGCTTCTTTCCAGGGATGCAGGGATGGTTTAATATATGGAAATCCATCAATGTAATCCATTATATAAACAAACTAAAAGAAAAAAAAAAAAACATGATCATTTCATTAGATGCTGAGAAAGCATTTGACAAAATCCAACACCCATTCATAATAAAAGTCTTAGAAAGTTCAGGAATTCAAGGCCCATACCTAAACATAATAAAAGCAATATTCAGCAAACCAGTAGCCAACATCAAAGTAAATGGAGAGAAGCTGGAAGCAATCCCACTAAAATCAGGGACTAGACAAGGCTGCCCACTTTCTCCCTACCTATTCAATGTAGTGCTTGAAGTCGTAGCCAGACCAATTCGACAACAAAAGAAGATCAAGGGGACACATATTGGAATGGAAGAAGTCAAAATATCACTAATTGCAGATGATATGATAGTATATATAAATGACCCTAAAAATTCCAGCAAAGAACTCCTAAACCTGAAAAACAGTTTGAGTGCAATAGCTGGATATAAAATTAACTCAAACAAATCAGTGGTCTTTCTCTAAAAAAAGGATAAAGAGGCTGAGAAAGAAATTAGGGAAACAACACCCTTCATAATAGTAACAAATAAAATAAAATACCTTGGTGTGACTCTAACTAAGGAAGTAAAAGATCTGTGTGAGAAGAACTTCAAGTCTCTGAAGAAAGAAATCAAAGAAGATCTCAGAAAATGGAAATACCTCCCATGATCATGGATTGGCAGGATTAATATAGTAAAAATGGCTATCCTGCCAAAAGCAGATTGAATGCAATCCTCATCAAAATTCCAACTCAATTCTTCACTGAGTAAAAAGGGCAATTTGCAAATTCATGTGGAATAACAAAAAACATAGGATAGCAAAAGCTATTCTTAACAATAAAAGAACCTCTGGGGTAATCACCCTGCCTGACATCAAACTGTACTACAGAGCAATTGTGGGAATAACTGCATGGTACTGATACAGCAACAGACAGATAGATCAATGGAATAGAATTGACCCAAAAACAAACTCACACACCTATGGTCACTTGATCTTTGACAAGGGAGCTTAAAACATCCAGTGGAAAAAGGATAGTAATTTCAACTATTGGTGCTGGCTCAACTGGTGGTTATCATGTAGAAGAATGCAAATTGATCCTTTCTTATCTCCTTGTACATAGTTAAAGTCTCAGTGGATCAAGGAACTCCACATAAAACCAGAGACACTAAAACTTATAAAGGAGAAAGTGGGAAAAAACCTCAAAGATATGGACACAGGGGGGAAAAAATCTGAACAGAACAACAATGGCTTGTGCTCTAAGATCGAGAATTGACAAATGGGACCTCATAAAATTGCAAAGAAATTATAAGACAAAAGACACTGTCAATAAGACAAAAAGGCCACCAACAGATTGGGAAAGGATATTTACCAATCCTAAATAGGGGACTAACATCCAATACATACAAAGAACTCAAGGAACAGGACTCCAGGAAAACAAATAACCCTATTAAAAAATGGGGTACAGAGCTAAACAAAGAATTCTCAACTGAGGAATATCGAATGGCTGAGAAGCACCTGAAAAAATGTTCAACATCCTTAATCATCAGGGAAATGCAAATCAAAACAACCCTGAGATTCTACCTCACACCATTCAGAATGGCTAAGATCAAAAATTCAGGTGACAGCAGATGCTGGAGAAGATGTGGAAAAAGAGGAACACTCCTCCATTGATAGTGGGATTGAAAGCTCGTATAACCACTCTGGAAATCAGCCTGGCAGTCCCTTAGAAAACTAGACAGTACTACCAGAAGATCCAGCAATACCTCCCCTGGGCATATACCCAGAAGATGTTCCAACTGGTAATAAGGACATATGCTCCACTATGTTCATTGCAGCCTTATTTATAATAGCCAGAAGCTGGAAAGAACCCAGATGTCCCTCAACAGAGGAATGGATACAGAAAATGTGGCACATTTACACAATAGCTATTACACAATAGCTATTATACAACAGCTATTAAAGATAATAAATTTATGAAATTCTTAGGCAAATGGATGTATCTGGAGGATATCATCTTGAGTGATGTAACCAATCACAAAAGAACACACATGGTATGTACTCACTGGTAAGTGGATATTGGTCCAGAAACTTAGAATACCCAACACACAATTTACAAAACACAAAATCAAGAAGAAGGAAGACCAAAGTGTGGATACTTCATCCCTCCTTAGAATGGGGAACAAAATACCCATGAAAGGAGTTTCAGAGACAAAGTTTGTAGCTGAGATGGAAGGAAGGACCATCCAGAGACTGCCCCACCAGGGGACCTATCCCATAAACAGCCACCAAACCCAGACACTATTGCATATGCCATCAAGGTTTTGCTGACAGGACCATGATATAACTTTGTCTTGTGAGGCTATGCCAGTGCCTGGCAAACACAGAAGTGGATGCTCACAGATATCTATTGGATGGAACACAGGGCCCCCATGGAGGAGCTAGAGAAAGTACCCAAGGAGCTGAAGGGGTCTGCTACCCTATTGGAGGAACAATATATGAAATAACCACCACCACCCCCACCACCCCCACCACCCCCACCACCCCCACACACCGAGCTCATGTCTCTAGTTGCATATGTAGCAAAAGGTGGCCTAGTAGGCCATCATTGGGAAGATTGGCCCTTGGTCTTGTGAAGGGGAATGCCAGAACCAGGAAGTGGGAGTGGTTGGTTTGGGGAGCAGGGTTGGGGGAGGGTATAGGAGACTTTTTGGGATAGCATTTGAAATGTAAATGAAGAAAATATCTAATAAAAGATAAGTTAGATACTATGAATTTGAGAGGGCAAAGGAAGAATTGAAGGGAGGGGAGAGGAAGGGAAAATGATGTAAATATAATATTCAGACATAAAATTATCAAAAATAAAATATACCCAACAAAAAGAATTTTAAAACGCTATTTGAAAAAAAAAATGACTCTGAACATATTAGGTCTTTAAGCATCAAGTCCCCGAGAAGGAATAAATGTCTGATAAGATTAAGAACAGAAAATAAGAAATGGAGGTATGAGATATTCAAAGGCTTTAACGAGTGATGTCTTAGAGAGAAGAGGCAAGTTGAGTTGGGGCTCATGAGTGAACAGGCTCCAAAGTAACTTGGGAGATGAGCCAGTTTTCAGTAATGACAACTCTATGGTGACAAGGAGATTCCCAAAGATATGAGCATAGATATGAGGATGCTGTAGCTGTGGACAAATATGGCAAAACACAGGCATTTCAAGTTATATGAATGCACAACCACTGTCAAGATCCTTCTAACTCTGTCCTTTCTCTGTCTCCTGAGTGTCTTGTGCTTTGTTTGTGGTGGTGAAAATAAAAACTCTATGTTAGTGGAGGGAAAAGGCAAATCATAAATCATCCATTCCAGCTTTTTCCTTTTCTAGTCTTTCCTTCTTTCCTCCTCCTCTTCATATTTCTTGTCTCTTTATGTCTCTCTTTGTGTGTCTCTCTCTTGCCCTCTTTCTCTCTTCTATGCCTAATTATAAAAGAAAATTTGAAAACTACATAAAATAATATTTTTGGAAGGGAAGAATTGTCAAGAAGGCTCCAACAAAAAAGCAAACTTAGAAAACAGTAACTTCAAAGGGTAATGATGGACTTGAGCGGTGGCTCAGCACTAAAGAGTACTTCTTTCCTGCTCTTCCAGAAGACTTGAATACAGCTCTGAATACAGCTCATATAAAGAACCTCCACTGGGCAACTCACAGCCACTTGTAACTTCAATACCTTCTTCTAGCCTCTTCAAGCACTACAACACATGATGCATACGCACACACACACACACACACACACACACACACAGATACATAAATGAAGTTAGAATGGTGGTGCTGCAACATTTCAAAATAGTCTCTGATTGGAGTAGGTGAAAGGAAAACCTTTAAGCCCTGGTTATGGATTTCAGGCCACTTTCTTAGAAAGATACCTGAGCTTTATGTAAGGTGACCCTTACCTCCGTAGAATGGCAGAAGTTTCACCATGGTATCATGCTCATCTCTGAAGGTTCAGTGATGACCATGCAGGCTTACCCAGTGCTGCAGGGCTTATTCAGTGCACAAGCAGGCCATTAATTCTCTACACCAAGTCAAACTACAAACCATGTCACTCGCTTTTGAAACATGTGTTTGTCACTTTAACAACTGTGTTGTCACTGTGATAAATTCTTATTTCCCACAGAACTTTATTTTGAAACCACTGCTAAAACTTTGTGGACAAATATGTTCTAAGAATGTTGTTGTTTATGTTTGATGTTAGGAAGTGAAGATATTCACGAAGTCAACAGTACCCTGGACTGCAAAAATCAAATGTTGTGTAGTTCCGAGAATACAATTGGAGACTGCTCTGATGTTCAGAAAGTGGGGCTGTGTGTCTTACGTCTTAGTCGAACTCTTCAGCAACAGACCTAAAGAAATTGGAAATGAATGCAAGAGGATCACCTCCTTTGATGCATTAAATTAGAAAACATATTTTTCTGTCTTTTATTGCCTAAGAGACACATACATGAATTTATTGACAGTTTAGAGAAAGGTTTATCAAGTAACATCAATGACAAACTGAGAACCTCCATGTTTTCTTTAATATCAACAGGTCAAGAAATAGTTGAGAAACCAAAGACTTGCCCTGCTTGTAGTGTTGGGGAGGTTTGGGGCAGAGGGGATGGGAAAGGGAAGAAGACAGCTACAGTCTGTGGTATGTGCAGGAGCTCCAGAGACCAGAGCAATGGGAATATTCATTTTTCACTCCAAGGTTTTCAGATGCAGATAAAATTAACTTAGCTTTCTAATAGGCTTTGTTTTTATAATCCTTTTGAGTTACACAACAATACTTGCTTCATGTCCTGCAATTACTTCTCCAACAAGCCACACAAGGCAGAAAACATCTTCTGAAGGAAACATCTTCTGAAGGAAAGTACCCCTGAGCCCCACCCCTGGCTCCAGTTGTTCCAGTGCCTACACTAGCTATCCCTGCTACCTGAAATCAGGTAGCATACCCCGCAGCTTTCCTCTGAAACGAATACCACTGCTCACAATATTTTCTTCAGACACCACATGATTGTACACTCTAACTTGCTCAAAAAAGGTAGGATTCTCATCGGGAAGTTTTTGCATCTTCAAATAGGAAGCTAGTTGCAGGACAGTGAAGTTTTCTTTTTTATTGACATGAATAATTTCAGACCAATATATAGGCCAACTAGTCAGGACTCAGTCTCTGAACTAATGAGATTTTTGGAAAGTATTACAGGCACGTGCAGAGTGTAGATGGAGAGCTGGGGAGCCCAGGAAACCTCAAGAAAAGGGGGAAGGCTTAAACAGGTACTCACCTGAACTGGAGAATCAGGTGATTTCCAGAGGGAAAAAGAAAGTTCCTGAAATATGCAAGGGATGTAGGCAGAAAGAATAACAAGGTAAAACAATGGCTGCTCTTATTTACTTATTGAGCAGCTGGGGATGAATCCAGGGCCCTGTGTATACAAAGAGAATTTCCCACCAATTTATGTCCACAAAACTCTCCTGTCTTATTAATAGGACTCAGGGCAGCCTAGCAGTGGAAATACCACTAGTGACACACATATAGAGAAAGACATGTTTAAGAATTCAAGGCAAGCCGGGCGTGGTGGCCCACGCCTTTAATCCCAGCACTCGGGAGGCAGAGGCAGAGGCAGGCGGATTTCTGAGTTCGAGGCCAGCCTGATCTACAAAGTGAGTTCCAGGACAGCCAGGGCTATACAGAGAAACCCTGTCTCGAAAAACCAAAAAAAAAAAAAAAAGAATTCAAGGCAGCAAGTGCAGCCCCTACTGGGGGGGGGGGGGGTTCCAGCTGGCCTCTATAAGGATTCTGCACTCTCCCTTTTCTCTTCCTCTGCTGAAGCAATCTCAGATCTTTTGTAGTACTACTGGAATTCCCAGGATATGTCTGTAACAAATTCTACTTTCCAGTGCTAACCCTAATATTCTCCACCTGAGCTAGTTGGCTTCCTGCTATCTTCATGGCCAGTATTGAACCTTAGGGAGTCAGTTGAACAAGTAACAACATTACTTACTTGTTCAGAAAGTAATGAATATTTGGCTTTGGACTCTCTCTCTCTCTCTCTCTCTCTCTCTCTCTCTCTCTCTGTCTCTGTCTCTCTCTGGCACTGCACCGGGCTATGAAAGATAAAGGAAACATAGTCTGGTGCCACCCAGTTTCCTGCTGGTTCAGAGGAGTCCAAGTTAGCCAGTCTCCAGTTTCTACATAATCTTCTTCTGGCTTATGGAAATTATAGCCCCAGATGGTTTCCCAATATCCTGTATGTTTTCGAAAAGCTGCACTGCAAATATAAAGGTTAATGTTCCTGCATCTGGCTGCTGTAATTGGGGCATCTCTGCTTTCTATCCCTAATCTGTGTGCCTTCCTCCAAATGCCCAGGTTTGGCTATTTTAGTCTTCTGATGAGTCTTCTACTCTTCAGCTTGCTTTCAAAGTAAAGCTTCATTTTCCCACTATTGGGCTGAGAAATGGCAGGAGGCAATGCCACCTTGAGATGCTAGAAAGAGGTATTCTTCTACCATCTGCTAAAGGAGTTCAAGGTTGGAAAGATGTGCAAAGCCAGGTTTATTCAAAGTGAGAAATGAGAAAGCAGGATCGTGTGGAAAGGAAGAAATATCTGCATGCCTTCTGGGGGGGGGGGTGAGAGTGGTTTTCTGTGGGAGAGGGCAACATCGTTGTAGCAAGGCAAGCTTTTTCCCATGGCCCCTCCCAATATTTTCACCAATCAGAAATAGAAAGACTGATAGTGCATATCCTATGTTTGATGAAAAACAAACAAACAAAAAAAAAACACAAAACGATGCAAGTAGAAACGTTTAAGAAGACCTGATCTGGTTGAGGTAGGAGGTACTCTTTATATGACTTGATAAAAGGAGTCAGACAACCCATATTGCAAGGGAGGAAGATGCTACTGAAATTCAAATTGTAGTTGCCCCTCACAGTAGCCTATGATATGTTCTCTCCAAAGAGAACCACAAATAATCATTTACCTTGAAGGTATAAGCTTGAAAGGACATACCACATCTATTGGAGAAAGGAAAGCCACCAAACTTTGAGTAAAATTCAGGAGTGCTTTAGTGTCTATGTAAATAGATATGTTGCCCTCTTGCATAAAATTATAGGCAACTGAAAAAAGCATCAGTGTCTGTGATATATATACAAATTGTATACCAAGTTTAAAATAGTACATGTAAATAAAATTGCCATGTTAAAATGTTGATTAAAAGACACCGGCCATCTTTTATGAAAACACAGCAGATGATGTAAATTGTAGCAGATGATGTAAATTGTAGCAGATGATGTAAATTGTAGACGACCCTTAATAGACTAAAAGTAAGATTTTTCAGTGCCACTCATAGGCTGTGAGCATAGAACTTAATATGTGTGCATTGTCAAATGTGATGCTTTATTGGTAGGGTAGTCAGAAATAGAGTTTTTGAATATTCTGTTTCTGAAAGTTCTTGAGCTCCAGTTTCTAATGATTGTTCTATAGGTGATGGTGATCTGTTCAACACTTAAGATGTCAGGGCTCATTAAAGGAAGTACATCACCCATAGTAGATCAGCCCTACACCAAGCTGTGTTTCCTCTTTGCTCCTTTGCACTCTGCTTTATGATCCACCTTGATGGAAACAGCCATTGTTGTATACTCCTGTTGCCATGAATTGGGTTGTTGCACCATGCCTTTACCTCCATAATGACTGAAACCATGAGTCAAAATACAACTTTTCTCCCTCCATTAAATTATGTTTGCTACCCCTTCTGTCATAGCAATGCACATGTAGCAAAGAAAAGAGTATATGTCAACAAGTATATATATGTAGATTTATAGTAACTGTGTGACTAACATATGTTAGACATGATTTATTCATTTTATAACCAGTATTAGCACCAATGAGGAAGGCTAGTAAATGGTTTATGAAGAGCAATCAATGTAAGAGACATTAAATGTTCAATTTTATTTCGTGATCTAAATATAGTTAGTAGAATATTGTCTTTTATTTCATATGGTATGACTACAGTGGCAATATATGTTCTAGAACAAGACATGTTGGATAGCTTTTTTTGTAACTATTAAGAAGTACAAATTTTTACTTAAGCTGACACACAGTACCATAAATTTCCTAATTGTTCTCAAGAATTAGATGATAGTGATTAAATGACAAGTGTATTTGTTATATCCCTTTTAGTTGAGACCTTGTGTCTGATAATATGTTGGACCACTTTCTGATTCTGTTCTGTGTTGTCAGGCCCTTCATGCTGATGTTACTTCAGCTACTTATTCTCTGTGGAGACCTGTATCTTAACCTGTCCTCATATTACACACAATTCTTTTTGCCACGGACCAGCCCCAGTTGGCCTCTCTCAGGGTTCCAGACAGGTGGGCATGGAATTGGTGAGAAATGACAAATATCAACACAAGGGAGTGTGGTATTGGAATGTATTTTTTTCAAACAAACACCAGACTTTTAATACAGAAGAAAAACAAGAAAGCCAGGTGAATACATCTGCCAAGTTACACTGGCACAAAGCAAAGAAAATGCATACATAAAAATATGACGGGAACCAGGCCGTGTTCACAACTGAGAATAGGAACAACCCTTAATTAAGATCAGCTAACCGCCAGAGCCAGGTGAATGCTCTGATACAATGCTAGTCTATTGTTAAACCCACCACCAGGGGTTCTTTAGTAAATACCTGATTATTCTATTCCTCTGGGCCTAGTGAAAAACCTGCACCAGGGGAATTCCATTCTACTAACCCTTTCATGAATAATACTACACCCACCTATTTCCTAGGCCATTGTGTATTCCTGTGTTTGGGTGTGACTCGGCCATTGTCCTAAGTAATTACTATATAGACTAGCCCTGAGCTTTTCTAGCTCTATCCAAGTAAATTGTAATGCCTGATTATTTTCACTGTCTCTACTAGAAGTAATTTGAATGTTACTGAATAGGTAACATTCTTACTGAATTCCAAGCTCAGGGTTGGCTTCAAGGATTTTCTAGGACATTTGAACACTGGCAAAGGCTTAACTATATGTCAAAATCAATCCTTAAAGGGACTTACAATAAAATAATACTGAAAGAGATCACATGGATCCATGCACTAGACTAACACAGGGACAGGTTTTGAGTGTACATGCTATGGAAATGCCAAAGATCCAAGAGGCTGAGTTTCCGTGAAACTCTTTGCCTCGGGACTGCTTCTAGATTTTTAAACCCATCAAGCAGACTTCACTGGAGTGGATGTAGCATCCTTTATTGGCACATCAACCTAGATGTCTCAAAGACATTTCAGATTCATTATATCCCAACTAAATCTCCTCTCTGGTTCTTACCAGGTGTCCTATAATTAAAACATTCTTACACTAATGATAATTGAGTGGCTCTCCATCCCTCTTACAAACAAAACTTGGCCATAGTAATTATAGGGAAAATATAAAATTCCAGAAATTAACTTAGCGGACCTAGATAATTTATTAGATGTTTTTTCTTTAGAATGTTATGTTGCTACTGAAAATAATAAAGAAATAGAAGTATACCAGGTATCTGACTCTGATGGTTCTTCATTGCAATTTCCTTGTCAAAGAAATTTGTAAATAAGATGATACTTGGAGTAAAGTCAAGTTTCTGAAATTAAAAGTAACAAGTTTACATTGTGACATTAATGAGGTTTTATTGATTATAATTATCCTAGAAAATCTTCAGGGTAGACACAAAGGAGAGTTCTTTTCTCATTCAGAAAAAATCCAATATAATATGTACAAAAAGAGATGGGTTACATGGTTAAATGATTAGGGCAATCCTTGGCTTGATTCTCCTATTCAAAGAAAACAGGACACGCATACTAACCCTTAATGTCTATCTTGAGAGGTGGTTTTAGCTAATTGAGATATATAAAAACCTAATTTTCAGATTGGAGGGAAGAACCACCTGAGCAAATGAATTCTTCCATACTGATGCCTGGAAACAAGCTCACCTGCATGCTGTCACCCGTACATGAACAGAGAGGCTTCAACACTCATCTGCATCCTATATGTCACCCGTGCATGATCAGAGATTCCAACTACCCTGTGGAGACAGAGTATTGATCTTAGAAGCACTCAGGGCTTTCTTTTTCTTTTTTTTTTTCCCCCTGACAATTTTTACTTATTCACAAATTCAGGTTACAACAACTTCTGATTGATATATTTATTTCCTCTTGAATATATTGAAGAGCTTGAGCTACTGCTATAGAGTTCTTGAATGTGCATTTTGAGCTGATTCTGAGTATCTTCTCTGATGATACCCTTGCTTCGCCAACCAGCACTCTTGATAACATCTTAATAATACCCATATTCTCTTTTTATCTCCAAGCTCCTTATGAGAATGACATTTTTTATGTGAGTGAGATGATTGATATTCCAAAAACTCACTAAAACACATATCCCAGGGCAGAGATGAGCCCACAGGCATTGTAAAGATAGGACATTTCTAGCCTCACAGCCTCAAAATGATTTAATGGATTCTAACAAATCATCGTCTAAAGCATGAATAACTAGTAATCATTAATTGGAGGTTTAGAATTTTCCTATCTTTATTAAATGTCATAAATTGTGCTTCCCTAATTTTGTAGCACAGAATAACAAACTCATTAAATGTATGAGATAGCACATAATCACAGGGTTCTTAAAACTGTTCTGAAGCTGTACTTTTAATTAGGAAACTCAACATCCTTTGCAAATAACTTATTTTCATAAATGATGCTCAAATTATGTTGGTGGCAATGGTACTTTATGGGGAGAGAAATAAAAATGCCAAGTGTCACACTGAAGTCTGAGGATGTTACTAAAATTATTGTGTACCAGATTACCAAAACTGCCTGTATCAGACCACCATTACCTGAATAAGTCTTCATGCCTGAAGAAAACCTGCTTAATGGTTTGCAGATCAAGGTCAAAATCTTTGCAGCTTTAGTTTCTTGTTTCTGACAGTGACACAGAAACTTGTTGAGGCCTTTTATAATCCATTACAAGGCTACTCAATCAGTCCAACATCAGGAATTGTCTTAAATTTTGGTTACAAATTTATTATGAATTCCTTGACCTAAGTCAATTGTTACTTTTAGGTGGGATGAGAAATTCGAGTATCTGACTAGGCCATCCTCTGCTGCATATGCAGCTGGAGCCTTGAGTCCCACCATGTGTGCTCTTTGGTTGGTGGTTTCATCCCTGGAAGCTCCATCCCATATACAATCAACAAACCCAGACACTGTTGTGGATGCCAAAAAGAGCTTGCTAACAGGAGCCTGATATAACTGTCTCCTGAGAGGCTCTACTAGTGCCTGACAAATACAGAAGTGGATGCTCATAGCCATTCATTGAACTGAACATAGGGTCCCCAATGAAAGAGCTAGGGGAAAGACCCAAGGAACTGAAGGGGTTTGCAGCCTCATAGGAGGAACAACAATATGAACTAGCCAGTACCCTCCATGCCCCAGTGTGGGAGAATGCCAGGGCCAGGAAGCAGGAGTGGATGGGTTGGTGAAGGGGGGGGGGATGGTATTTTTCGGAGGGGAAACTAGAAAAGGGGATAACATTTGAAATGTAAATAAAGAAAATATCCAATAAAATGTTTTATAAAGAAGTGAAAGAAGTCACAAAAATAAATAAAAACCCTCTAGTAAATATTTAAAAAAATAAAATAAAGTGATGCCCCAGTATAGGGGAATGCCAAGACCAGAAATGGGAGTGGGTAGGTTGGGGAGCAGGGGAAAGTGGGAGGGAATAGGGGATTTTCAGAGGGAAAACTAGGAAAGGGGATAAATTGAAATGTAAATAAAGAAAATATCTAACAAAAAAAAGAAGTTAGAGTGTGAGATATATTTGCAAATGATACCTCCATTAGATATGCACATTTTCCATCCTATAATTGAACACATTTAAAATATACATATTTTAACAGACTAATAAACACAAATCTTTTTTTTTTTTTTTTGAGACAGGGTTTCTCTGTGTAGCCATGGCTGTCCTGGAACTCACTTTGTAAACCAGGATGGCCTGGAGCTCAGAAATTCGCTTGCCTCTGCTTCCCAAATGCTGAGATTAAAGGCATGCACTACCACTGCTGGGGTGCTAAACACAAATCTTAAGTCAAATAGTATCTCTATCCCTACTATTGGTCCAGCTTTTTAAATGGTGTGTATTTCTCCTGGGGTGTATATTCCCCAGACACAGTTTATCGGTATTTATCAAGTGTTGTATGTATTACACAATGAATATCTACTAAGGAAGAGGGTGACTTGGCTTATTTACATTGTTCTTCTCGAATGTGCTCCCAAAACTCAGCTGCAAATAAATATTCCATTGTAGATGAGATATTTACAATTTTTGTTATTTGCTGTTTTTGGCTAAGCCCATTTTGATTATTTGCATGATTATGAAGCAGTTTTTACTCACAGGTGAATCAATCTGTAATAACATTCCCCTCCTTGGGCAGCTTATTTTTGGGGGGAGTTAATCACATCTTGGTATTTTGTTTGTCTGTGTAGTTAGCTTCTATTTATAGCACACTTTACATAAGATAAAAATCAGTGTCAACATTTTGGGACCTGTGGCTCCAGCTGCATATGTAGCAGAGGATGGCCTTGTCAGCATCAATGGGAGGAGAGGCCCTTGGTCCTGGGAAGACTCCATACCCCAGTATAGAAGAATGCCAGGATGGGGAGGTGGGAGTGGGTGGGTGAGTGAGTGAGCATCCTCATAGAATCAGGGTTTTGGAGATAAGGTGTTTTGGAGGGAGGGGGAACCGGGAAAGGGGATAACATTTGAAAGGTAAATAAAATATCAAACTAACAAATATGTTGATCATATATTGACACTTTTTAAAATTTTTATTAGGGCTTTGCCAATTTTGTGCAATGTCATGGGCATCATGCTCCCTCATTACTTCTCACACACACACACACACACACACACACACACACACACACACTTACTTCCCTTACACATCTGTCTTTATATCTTTTCTGAAAACCTATTAAGTCCAATTTGTTCTGTAGTAGGTTTCTGTGATGGTTTGAAAGAGATGTTAGCCCGTAGTCTCAGGCACTAGTATCCTTGGTCCCTAATTGATGGCACTGTTCAGAGGTTTAAAAAGGCCTTGTTGAAAGAAGTGTTGCTGGAGGTGGGTCTCAAGAGTTTAAAGACTCACAACATTTCAAGGTCCCTCTCTCAGCTTTGTTCAAGATGTGACCTGCTAGCTTCCTACTCCTTCCGCCATGCGTGCCAGCCTTGACTCTGACCCAAAGGAACAACAGTAAACTTTCCTTCCTTAGGCTGTCTGGATCATGCTGTTTTATCACCTTATCACTGCAATAGAAAGGAAACTGATACAGTTCTACAAGACTTTTTGAAGGATCTTTAATGTTAGTTATTCTGCTCCCAATTTCTTGCTCTCTCCTGCCTATGATTCTCCACCCGTATTTAACCCTTCCTATTCCACTATTTTAACCCTTTATACAACTGCATTCTATCTCCTTTCCCTTTAACTCTCTAACCCCATAACTTACTTATCTTCTCACGCCCATGTATATTTGAAATGATATTTAAATATCTAAAAATTCAAAGCTAAGTCCACAAATAAAGGAAAACAGCAGATGTTTGTCTTTCTTGATCTTTCTTATCTCTCTCAGGATGATTGGTTCCATCTCTATCCATTTACCTGAAAAGTTCATTTTTCTTACTGTCTGAATAATATTGCAGTGTGTATATTACCACATTTGCATTATACATTTATTGGTCGGTGGATATGTAGGGCATTTCCTGGCTCTCATAAATAGAGGAACAATGAACTTGAATGAGCATAACAGGAATGCCCATGAATCTGCATAATTGAATACAGACATTTTTAAAGAATTTTTTAGACATTTGTATTGCATACTTTTGAAATTCTCTTGCTAATTCACAGCTCCATTTTAAACTATGCTGTTTTCTTGATATTTGGGGGTTTTCTAAAATAATAATTCTTGGTATGTTTTTACTTTCTCAAACTTCACCAATGAGGTTGGTATTAGTATCTTTCGCATTTTGGCTATTATGTAAAAGAAGCAGAAAAGGATGAATAACTTGGCAGAGTAATAAATCCTCTAAATGTCTAGCTTAAAATGTAGGAAGTATGACTCATTTTAAGCCATAATACCATATGAAAACCTACCTCAGACCTTTAAATTGTGTATCTTGAGGCAAATATAGTGTTATTAATAAAATAAAAGAGTTAGAGAAATTAGTCTAGGTTCTTCTTGACAACTGATGAAGGAGAAAATAAAAATAGTGGCCTAAATTTTTCATATGTTGTAATAAATATGATGTTAAGATACATAATTATCTACCGTCAGTTGTTGGACATGTATGAATAGGCAAGAAGTTGTCACTGTCTACACATTTGAGAGAATCTTTTTTTTTTAAACA
>LR749982.1:113052-135639 GCA_902729485.2 Mus minutoides | reverse complement strand
CATTTACATTTCAAGTGTTATCCAGAAAGTTCCCTATACCCTCCCCCCTCCCGGCCCTGCTCCCCTACCCCTCTGCTCCCACTTCTTGGCCCTGGCGTTCCCCTGTATTGGGGCATATAAAGTCTGCATGACCAAAGGGCCTCTCTTCCCACTGATGGCCAACTAGGCCATCCTCTTCTATATATGCAGCTAGAGACATGAGCTCAGAGGGTACTAGTTAGTTCATGGTTATTCTTCCACCTAGAGGGTTGAAGACCCCTTCAGTTGAGAGAATCTTTAACAGAAGCTAAGTAGGTTAATGAAGAGAAGGTATCCTTTCTCTAAGCAAGGGAGTATGTAGATAAGAGATGCACATAAGCATTATAATAGCTATCTAGCTAAAATCTTTTCACTTTAGGTCTAAAGTGAAAGAGATAATCACAACAGTGGGAGCAGAAGAAAGGAAGGCTAGCACCATGGTGTTGTAATGGACATGAAATGAAATGAGTGAAAATTAGAAAGCTTACTTGGTGACTTCCTCTAAGCAGCTGCAGACATTAGATATAAATAGACAGTATACAATGCTATATTTTATTTGGTCACCTTTTTAAAAATTTTCTTCTAGTTTATTAATTTTTGTATCTTATTTATTTGGTATTGGTACATAGAGGGACTCAGTTACTGTTGCTCCTTTAAGAATTTCTGGGACAAGCTGGGCAGTGGTGGTGCATGCCTGTAGTCCCAGCACTTGGGAGGCAGAGGCAGGAGAATTTCTGAGTTTGAGGCCAGCCTGGTCTACAGAGTGAATTCCAGGACAGCTAGGGCTACTCAGAGAAACCCTATCTCAAAAAAAAAAAAAAAAAAAAACAAAAAAAAAAAAAAAAAAAAAAACCACAACAAAACAAAACAAAACAAAAAAGATTGTCTGGGACAAACCTAGAAATGATACCAAAGTTCTATGCCAGCATAGTTAGGACCTATAAAACATTAGAAATGAGAAAACCATAAAGATTTCCTCCTGGTTCATTTCATTTCACTAACAGGGATCCTGAAATTCAAACAGGTTGTTGAGCAATCCCCACAAAGAAGCCTCCTGAAACACTTACTAACTGGGATCTACATCCCTGTTCTTATTTATCTTAGTGTGTTAGAATCATTAGAGCTAGCTAAAATCTTTATGCTCTCCTGATTTTTATATGGCTAGCTTGGAGATATCTAATAACAAATCATACAGACTTTTGTTCCTATGTGTGTGTATGAACATGATGTAAGTATGTGTGTGTACATATGTTCAAAAGGAGTTTGCATCCTTTCAGAGGCCAAAGGAAGACATGAGATTCACTCCCTTTTCACTCTTTGTTTTATTCTCTTGAGACAAACTTCAGAGAGATTTGACTTCAGATCATATGAAAAGATTTTGTTTGTACCACTTCCCTGTTGAATCAGAACATTGAACTATTTATTTGCCTTAATGCTTTAGCAACATCAGGGCACATTGAGGCATCCCTTAGATGTTAGATTAATAGGGTCAAGACAAAATGTACACTTTTTCTGGAAATTTACAATTCTTTAAAGAACCCAAATTTATAACATGTGACTTGTAACATTACAAATGTTGAATATAATCGTGATGGAATTTTATGCAGTTTAACACATTAGTATAGGACAGATTACAAGAGTCAGGCATGTAGTGTTTCTAACCTGCTGCCAGTCCTTGAGAATATTATTGCTTCTTTTTACTTGAGATGAAGCCAGAAGATTTGTTCTTTTACATTTAGAAATGTAAGTTTATGAACCAAAAAATTCACAGGGTCCAGCAACCCCATAGTCAGTATAAGCTGTTTGATAAGCTGAAAGAATCTGATGTTTCAAGCCAGCAAACTTCTAGACACACAGAACTGTCCTGTATGGGAACTTGTATAAACTCTGACCATGGAAACACACGCTTTTAAAGCTTTCCTTAAAAGTAGCATGAAAGCTAGTTTTATCTTGCTGTAATTCCCCAAACCATACTCTCCTCAGGAAAGCTATACAGAGGGTAATAACTGTTGCAACATTTGAACATTCCAGTCTAGAAAATTGCAAATTACTTTTTTCTTAGAGAATATCAGAATCCCTCTTGGCAAATATTTGGGACTTCATCTTCATATGCTTTGTTTTTAAATAAATATTTTGCTGGTTGCAGATACCCTATACCAGAATGGTTGTTACACATTATAGATGTGGGGTTAAACACATATCTATTCTCAGTGAGGCTAACATAAACAATGTGGTAAGCAACATTTGTTTTCTTTTGGGTGAAACTTGTGCCTAACAGTGCAAGTTTAGATGCTCAGCGCCATTTTCCTTATCTTAGTTACTATTAATAATAAATGTCCTGACCACTTAGCATCTATCAGAAAAAATGCAAAACACTATATAGGTATTACCTCCTCAGTTCTTAGAAGAAACCAAGAACTCTAGGAGGCAGGTAGGCACTGTACCCTGACTTAGGATGAATTACTTAGTGGAAGAACTGAGAGTTTATAAACCATGCCATGGTCATCCTGGTAATAGGAAAGCTGAACTTCAAATCAGCCCTCTGAATTCATTACACCATCTTAATTATGATATAAGTAAAGGGAAGGAATGAAATGAATTTACTAAGTTTTTTGTTCCATAATTCTTAGAACTAGGTGCAGAGTTGACACTCCAAAAGAGAGCATGTGTGTCCAACCATCGGATTGAGCCTGGAGACCCCAATGGAGGAGTTGGGGAAGGAGCTAAAGGGGATTGCAACCTCATAGGAAGAACAACAGTATCAACTAACCAGACCCCCAGAGCTCCCAGGGACTAAATCACCAAATGAAGAGTACACATGGAGGGACCCACTGCTGCAGCTGTAGCAGAGGATGGCCTTATCTGGCACCAACGGGAGGGGAGGCCCTTAGTACTATAAAGGCTCGATGCCCCAGTGTAGGGAAATGCTAGGGTGGTGAGGCAGGAGTGCATGTGTGGGTGGGGGAGCACCCTCATAGAAGCAGGGAAAGGGGGATGGGATAAGAGGTTTGTGGAGGAGAAACCAGGAAAGGGGTTTAAATAAATATCTAATAAAAAATAGGGAGAAAAAACCCAACAGCAAAAGGAAATGTGTGAGAGGAATCCAAGCATGCTGCTAATGCTTTTCCACTCTAAAGAGTCTCATGGTTACTGCACAGCAATGTGTACATTGGTGCCACTCAATGTAAATTTTCAAATAGGCAAATGGTGCAGTTTATGTTATGTACATATTGCCACAATAAAAATTTTGAGTGTTAAGTAAAAGATTTTCTCATGCATCAATTAAGTAAAAAATATAAAACTTATCGTGTGTTTTATACCACAAGGTCTTAAAACCTCACACAAGAAATATTACTGCTATTTATAAGTGGAAAAACATAGGCCTGGAAGATTAAATATCCTTATTATAAGTCACACTGCTGATGAGCGGGGCTGGAAAACGTCAGATTTATTTGTTTCAATTTGATCACATGAGAATATTACTTTCAGATCTTTTCTCTACCACATGTTTCTAAGATCAAAGTTTGTCCATTTCTAAGAATTTGTACGGGATAATATACAAACCAGATTTGAAGGTTTCTCAACCTTATTGACTTTAGGCTGACCCAGCCTAGATCTGAAAATACATCAGCTTCCCCCAAACCATGCTGACCCACTCTAGATCTGAAGGGTCCCCACCCCACAGATTAATGCTGACCCAACTGTAATGTTCATCTTGGAGATCCATCAGTCCAAACATTGTGTTGAATGCATTATCTAATGTTCTGGTATTTTTAGATAAATTTGACACACTAAAAGAGATAGCATTTTGGAAATGTCAGAGGAATTCAAGCACACTTCTGTTTTTTTTTTTTCTTTCTTGCCAAAAATATGTTTCTTGTATTTACTAACTAAATAAACAACAAAAATTTAAAAGATCTACCACATCATTTACATTATATTTGTACCATCAAATATTTTTAAAGTTTATAAATGACAAGTAAAATAACATTTAAATCCTGGGATAAGTAGCATAATAACTTATTCATTCATTCAGTAAATATCTGTTGAGTATTTTCCCTAGTTGTTGGGGAAGCTGAGGTAGGGAAAGGTAGTCTCTCAAGAAAATTACTTTCTAGACAGTGGAAATATGAAGTAGTTGATTTAGATTGTACCATGTGATACAATGTGCTGTGGAGAGCAGTGAAGGCAGAAAATGGAGAAAAGGAACTGTGGTCTAAGGCAACATGATTGATGTTATTAAAAAAAAAAAAAAAAAAGGGCCTTAAATCCCAGCACTTGGGAGGCAGAGGCAGATTTCTGAGTTCGAGGCCAGCCTGGTCTACAGAGTGAGTTCCAGGACAGCCAGGGCTATACAGAGATACCATGTCTCGAAAAACCAAAAAACGAATAAAGAAATCAGAGAGGATCTAAAAATAGATGCTACAACTCTTGCTTTATAATGGTACACAAATGTGAGCAAGAGTATGCAAAGTAACTGTGTGGAGCAGTTATGACGTCACTGTGACGTGTCACAGAGGAGAAAACAGATGTGATTAACCAGGTTAAGTTGAGTCTGTTACTGTAAATTTGGAAAGCCAGAACTTGAACTCATGGTTTCTAACTGTAGAGTCTATCAGATCTGCTCTTTGCCCTTGCTGTTTCACATGCTTATGGACCATAAGTGGAAAGATATTGAAGATACTATTGATTAGTGGATGGACCTAAACCAAAAGTATAGTTTCCATTTCAAAAAAACCTTTTTCTGTGATACACATTTCCAGTCAACTGTGGTTTCTGAGTCTGCTAAATGCATGGGAAAAATTATAGTCTGTAAGGATGTGAACTGTTTACATTAAACCTTATGTTATAGTTAGCTTCCTTTTACCTTCTTGGGTTTTCATGCTGGTTCTAAAAAAATGAGTGCAGCTATGGAAACAGGTATGGAGTGGTGACATAGTTCTGAAGAAAAGGCAAACATCCTGGTAGTAATCTTGCAGTGTCTTATCAAGAAGAGTAAGATGGATGATTAAAAATAAAGAACCCACTGGATTATAAGGGACTTTTATAGAGAGAAATCCTAGTTCAGTATTAAATTTAACTATTTTCCCTAAAGTTAAAGAATATGATTTAAAAAGATGCCATGACTCAATCAACAAAATGTTTTAAAAGATGCCATGAAAATACTGCCTTTTTATCTTGCACATTGGAAGACCATACTTTTTTTTATTTTTCGTCTTCTTTCTTTCTTTTTTTTTTAAATGTAGTCACTGTCTTTTATTAATTAATTAATTTATTTATTTTTCTTGGATATTTTCTCTATTTACATTTCAAATGTTTTCCCCTTTCCAGGTCTCCCCTTCAGAACCCCCTTATCCCATTCCCCTTCTCCCTGCTATGAGGGTGCTCACCCACCCATCCTCCTGCCCTGCCATTTTCCTACACTAGGCCATTGAACAGCCTCAGGCCTGAGAGTCCTGCCACTGATGTCCAACAGGCCATCTTCTGCCACATATGTGACCAGGACCATAGGTTGCTCCATGTGTATTCTTTGGTTGGTAGTCCAGTCCCTGGGAGCTCTGGGGGGTCTACCCTTTTGACACTGTTGCCCCCCCACCAACAGGCTGCAAACCCTGTCAGCTCCTTCAGTCTGTTCTCTAACTCCTCCACTAAGAACTCAGTCCAATGGTTGGCTGTGAGCTTCCTCCTCTTTATTTGCCAGGCTCTGACAAAGCCTTTCAGGAGACAGCCATATCAGGCTTCTATCAGCAAGCACTTCCCGGCATCCACAATAATTTCCAGGTTTGTTGGTTGTATGGGATGGATTACCAGGTGGGGCAGTCTCTGGATGGCCTTTCCTTCAGAAGGAAGGAATATTTTGTTCAGCCTTCTAAAAAGCACTGAGGCATCCACATTTTGGTCTTCAATCTTCTTAGGCTTCATATGGTCTGTGAATTGAATCTTGGATATTCTGAACTTTTTTACTTTCTTAAAGAACAAAGGTAATGTAATCAAAACACTAAAAATTCACGAAATTTTATCTCACATAAACTTATAGAAACATTGTCCAAAACACTTGACTAAAACAACAGGAAAGTATTATTTAAGAAGAATGTCCATTGCAGTATCACTTACATCAGCAAAAACATGGCCAACAATATTATAACTAATAGAAATAATAAAAGTGACTATCATATTGCCTATGGGAATGCCTGCCTTTTCTGAAACTTTAAGTGAAAAGTGAATACATATCAAAGAAAGAGTTCTATGTGTCATTGTAAAATTCATAGAAAAGGGCAATATAAATGTGTTCATCATTATCTAAGGATAGTGAACTTATAGATGTCCACTTCCATTCTAAAATTTCTTTGAAATATTTTTAAAACATTTTAATGATAAAGTATTTAGCCCATAGTTTACTAATGCAATTCTTCTATTACTTTCAGAATAAACTAACTCAAAGAATCTAGAAGGTAAGACTAAGAAATTACCTACTCTCTTTGAAACTCAAAGGAACTCCTAACTTTGGTCTGGCCGCACTCATTTATGTACTAGTACAAATCAGTAACAATGTTCTGTTCTTCTATTTTCCACATTTTGGACCTATAACTCTGGAGCAGTCATCCCATGCCTAGCACACCACTTCATGTTGGATACATTATAATGTATACCTTGTTTATGAGATTCACAGATCCATATATGGGAAACAAAGGTTTCTAGAGTGTTCTAGTGAACAGCTCAGACTGTGGTCTTGAACCTGAGTTAAAGCATAAGAGTTTGAACTATGTGCTACTGCAATCATGAAGTAGGACACTCGAGAATCTTAGGAGTGAACATGTACTTTGTATGAAGAATAGATGGGAATCATTTGCAGGCTAAGGGTGTGGCTAAGGGATTCTAAAGTGAGCAAGGACTCTGTTTCTTGCTATATTCACCTCCCTTTGAGCAAAGGAAGATCCAGGGGGTTGATTGAAACCATTAAGTTATGGGCAAGTTGGCGAACATTCCGGAGATTACATTTTGTTAGATGACAATCTTCTCTAGCTAATCACCACCCCCTGTTCCCACAACTGTTTTTATAGACAAAGGGAAATAAAATCAGAACTTTGAACTGTTGTGGTAAATCTCCAACCCAAATAACCCTGTGCAATGAAAACACAACTCAATTAATATGAACACATGCTGTGCATCTAGATTGGGAAGATCTACCACTACACTACCATCTTCCACATCTATGAGACCCCTTCTGGTTTCTCCCGGCCATGTGCTTCTGCTCTGCTTTTCTTCTTTTTCCTCCTCCTCTGCGTCCTTTTCCTCTTCCATTTTCTCCTTCTCTCCCCCAACCTTCGATTCCACCTTCCCCTTTCCTGCCCAATCATCAGCTCCCCTTTATTTTACAAATTAAGGTGGGAAGCAGGTTTACAGAAAATCACTGAGTACTGACTCATTCCTTGTTCACAATCCCTCACAGAAGAACAGAATTAATATCCAATATAGTTAGCCCCAGGGCTATCTGCAACATTGAACATCATGTGTGTTCTCTTACTTGAACCTCTAGGTAAAATTCCATCCCTCACTAGACTCATTGTAACATAATAATTTGTAACTCAGCAACAGATAAATAATCTATGTAGTGGTTTGAATAGGAATGGTCCCCATAGACTCGTGTGTTTAAATGTTTGGCCCATAGAGAGTAGCACAATTAGGAGATATTCCTTGTTGGAATAGGTTTGGCCTTGCTAGAGGAGGTATGTCATTGTGGGGCAGGCTTTGAGGTCTCACATGCTTAAGCTAGGCTTAGTGTGGCAGTCTCCTTCTGCTGCCTGAAGATCAAGATATAAAACTCTCAGCTCCTTCCTTAGAGCCATATCTGCCTGCTTCTTACCATGATGATAATGGATGGAACCTCTGAAACTATAAGCCAGCTCCAATTAAATGTTTTCTTTTATAAGAGTTGTTATGGTCATGGTGTCTCTTCACAGCAATGAAACACTAACTAAGACAATATAAAACACAATAAGCAACCACCTTGGTAATCTCCCATTTTGATGCCTAATTAAACAAATAGCTCCAACTGTACAATTAAGATAATTATATTTCATGAAGAAACGAAGAAACAATTATATTTTGTCAAGCTTTTTTCAATGTATTACTTGTTTGTTACTATTTTATTACCTTTCTATTTCTTCAAAGAAGCAGGGAATTATTAAGGTCAACTTTCCCGCCAGGACAATATTTTATTTTCTTATGCTCAGACATGTTCTAGCTTCTGGTTTTCATGTCCAATATTGTTGGTCCCCATTTTGGCCCTGGTTTGGGCCTTGAGGCTTGAAACTCAACCTGAGCCTGGCTTGAGTTTCTTGTGGGAGATCCTAAGCCTGGCTCAAGTTTTGAAGCCTGTTTCAGTCACTTCCATATCCGGATGACTCAGCAAGCCCTGTTTGGCCCTGCCTCTGCCCTGCCTTGCTGATGTAGAGATTTGCCATTGGCCCTGTCGGTCACTCCATACCGGACACCCTAAGTCATCTTACCCCACCAAAAATCCCCCTCCCTATGTTTCAAACTTATATAAGCTAGAAGCTGATGCCATAGAGTTGAGTTTCTACTTTTACTAGTCTCTCTGCTAGGTGTGTTTCTTTTGGGCCGAGCCAGCACAATATAAGCAAGCTATGTCAAATGCCAACTCTCCTAGACAAGTCTGAGGATCAACTGCTTTGGGATCCCAGTGACCCATATTTATTTTTAATTTTTTCTCACTGTGGAGATTTCAGCAAATCTTGGAATATCTTTTGAACTGCTACCACCCACATATGCCACATAAGTAATATTAATTAAAATAGTATGTGAATCTATAATCTATATTCTCCTCAGAAATGAAAATTAATGAGACTACACTTACTTTCAACATTCTCTACATTTATTCAGGACATATGAGAGACAGAGTAAAGAATATTAACAAAGCTATTTCTTCTGACAATATGAACCTAATAGATTTGGCTAATTGTAATGGTATAATTGATGGCAAATAATGTTATCCCCTGTTTATGATTCTTGCACTTATTACTTATGCTTACTATTTCATATATTATACACACATTTCTATATCTTATACAGGTCTATTTCACTGTACATTCTTAACTGTTTTTAAGTCAGTAGAAATTTTACATTTTGTAATTTTTAAAATGTCATTTAGAAAAACCTAAGTTTAATCTGACAAATTTTGCATATTATCCCTAAAAATCATATGTCTTAAAATTTTACTACAGTCAAAGAGATTGCAAAGGTGTGACATGAACACTATTAGCAATTTGTCCCAAATAATATTTATGAACACTTTTTTGAAAAGATAAGCAGAGCTGGTAAGTGAAATAGATAAGAATGCAGAGAGAAGGAGATTTCATTTCTAAAGCTAGAGAAGTCAAAAAATGTGTCTGTTACAGTCAGTCCTCTGGATTTGCAGATAAGAAAGGAGAATCAGGGGACTGATTGGTTACATTTGAGTCTAAGAGTAGAATGTATAAGTGTGTCATGTAGGCATGTTTCTCCTCATGGATTGACAACCTGTTCCTTTTATTCATGTGGCAAAATTCTAAATCTGTCTTTTCCTGGGTTGGAATTGTATTGTTCCACAATGCCCTAAATCTTTTATTGAGAACAGGCTGTGCCCTACACTGAGTCACTCCTATTGTGTTAAACAGTGGCTTTTCAAGATGTGCTTTGTTTACCCAAGAGAATGCTTTACAAGCAAACTTTGACTCAATGTTGAGGATGAAGGATGACTGTGGTAAACAAGCAAACACCACCATTTGTTAGGAATCACCCATGCAGCATAGACTGAACTGGAAGTACTAATTGTGAAACCCTATAAATTTATCAAACCAACTGAGACTATGAAGACATATACATTTCTTAAAATCATATCAGAAAAAATAGGCCCAAGAATATATGGGAAACACCAGACCAAAGAAAGGGTATACTTCCCAGTCTTGGACCTCAGAGAGTAGTGACACTTAGCACTGTGAGATATATATATATATATATGTATATATGTAAAAGTGAAGAATACTAATCTAGATTTGAATAAAATAAGATCACATCATTCAGATGGTCCAACAGCCGGAGTATCTGGCAAATTAAGAACACTGAAGCCATGTATCTTCCAAGTATGAAAACTGGACTTAATTAACTGTTACCTATGAAAATCAACTGTTTACATAATAAAGACAACTAGAATGTACATCTGATATTTCAAAATATTTTAACATAATGAGTTTTATGTATCCCTTTGACTCTATTAAGAACTGTACTTTAATAACACTTGATTAGTAATTGTAGGCTTTAAATAAGAAAATTAAGACTGATTGCATGACGAAAGCAATGACATAAGCAAAGGTAAGTGATGACAGAGGATAGAACTGTTTGTATACATTCATAATAAGTTGGTACATGTTAAATTCTCAAATATAATAAACCAAATAACACTTTGAATTTTAAAAGTTCTGTAAAAGATATTTAAATCATTGACTTTTAAATATTTTTTAAGGAAACATTGGAAACATTTAATTCTATATCTGTTATGGCATGGTCCCCTTGACGGCCCCTAACTACCATTCAGTGTAAGGCATGTACAACCTTTCCTTTATGCCACTGGTGACATTGTGAATCAGAACCTCTTGGTATCATGGAAGAAACAATACCATGAAAGCCTGAAGTCATCTTATGAGAAGCCTTAAAGCTAAAAATGTAAAATATCAAGGGTTTTTGTTACACACAGATCCATTGCCAGGAAACAACACCAAGGTTCTTTCTAGTTCATTCACCTGAATTGTCAGATAGGAAGACATATTTAATCTTTTCTTTGCCATACTCCTTTACATAAGTGTCCTCATCCTTAACACCACTGGTACCTATTATTACTACATAGAGCCCTTTACTGTGCTGCAGTATATGTAGTAGTAGCCCTGACATCCAGCAAGATTCCAGCAGCACCCAATGGGAAGAAAAGAGGGTCTTTAGACACTTGATAGGGTCAGGGGGTGGAGAAGGAAGTTGCTGCAGGTTAGAATCAATGCTTTATTACTTTGTTGGCACAGCTGTAATATTTTTACAAAATGCTCTGTATAACAATGATCATGTGCTATTTGGTACAATAAACATAGTCAAACTTTCTTTGTAAAATCTCATACCTGAGACATATCCTTTTAACCTTGTAAAAACTGACCAGTTTTTACCTAATTTCATCTCTCTCTTAACTTTCTTCCTAAAAAGTACCAGGCAGATATGAATGTGGTGACTGTCTTTCTCCAGCTACTTGCCCTAGAGCAATGGTAATCAAACAGTCTGCACAATAGTAATCAAACAGTCTGCATTCCATGTTTTCATAGGACACTTTCATCAGAAATTTTCTTGTGGGAAAATGAGACACTGGAAGTATGGCATGAAGAAATCTTGTGTGTGTGTGTGTGTGTGTGTGTGTGTGTGTGTGTGTGTGTAGCTTAGTAAACAAATGGAACAGTGTGAGATAATTTTATAATGATAGGCAGCAGCCAGATTTACAAGACTTTCTCCATGGTTCAAGAAGTATAGATTTCATTCTTCTAGGAACAATGAAAAAGCCATTTGAGCATAGTAATAATACAAAGTAGCAGGGAGGAGCAGCAGGGAGGAGCAGCAGGGAGGAGCAGCAGGGAGGAGCAGCAGGGAGGAGCAGCAGGGAGGAGCAGGAGAGAGGAACAGAAAGCAGGAAGAGGTGGAGGAGACAAAGATCTGATTACAATGGAAAAATGGATTATATGGAAATAAGAGTAGAAGTAGCATTTCATGTAGATCTTCTTGAGTTATTATGATTGCTTTTATATAGACCATCCAGAGACAGGGTAAGATGAAGAAGGGATAGTGCTTTTTGGTCTCCTTGATCAACTCAATACTTTAAGGTGAATAACTAGAGTCTGGAATGATTCTTGGGTTTTATTTTAAGTAATAGGGAATCAGTGCTATTAACTCTGCTGTAAAAGACTGGAGAGACAGCAAGATAATCTGTTTTAGTGAAATTAAGTCTGAGATCCCATTTAGATAATAATGGGTGTGTTGAGGGATATGATCTAAGGTTTCCAGGAAAATGTCAGGAACAGAAATGTTGCTTTGACTCACTGGTATTTAAGGCTATCAAGAGTCATGGACCCAGATGAAATGACTAAGGAGATGAAAAGAGATGTACATCTGATACACTGAGGCATATGGATACCTAGAATTTGAGCACAATAAGAAGAACATGTAATAAGACAAGAGTCTGATAGGTAGAATGAGGAGATAGAGTTTGGGTGTCAGGAATCTATAAAAAAAGAAATTTCTATTAGTGGTTTATGACGTGTACTTCCAGGAGTCATTTTGCTTCAGAAGATGTGAGTCTTATGCAAGAAGACTGATATTTTCTAAAAAGACTCAAATCTAAACCAGAGCATTTATAATTTAGTACATCTTGGTGAACTCACCAGATTAATACAGTGACTGATTCTTTTTTTTTTTTACTTCATACTATTTGAAAATTTTCCTCAAGTCTAAACAACCCTCCATTTTCATAGAATTCTTACAAAAAATGTTCTATGAATACATATATATATATATATATATATATATATATATATATATATATACAAAATGTATACAATGATGCAAAGAAAAGCATATGTCACCAGAACACGAAACATTCCAACTTGAGTTATTGAAGGCTTTCAAACACCAAGCCTGATATATCCAGAAGATATTCCATCTGGTAACAAGGACACATGCTCCACTATGTTCATAGCAGCCTTATTCATAATAGCCAGAAACTGGAAAGAACCCAGATGTCCCTCAACAGAGGAATGGATACAAAAAATTTGGTATATTTACACAATGGAGTACTNGGCCATCAGTGGGAAGAGAGGCCCCTTGGTTATGCAGACTTTATATGCCCCAATACAGGGGAACGCCGGGGCCAGGGGGTGGGAGCGGGTGGGTAGGGTAGCAGGGCCGGGAGGGGGGAGGATATAGGGAACTTTCTGGATAACACTTGAAATGTAAATGAAGAAAATATCTAATAAAAGTTGGAAAAAAAAAAAAACCACCAAGCCTGGCCTTAATTAGATATTTTGTAATTGCCAGAAGTGAGGACTACAAAGATCAGTAATGATATTTTCAATCTCAAAAAGGCAGGAATGTGTGTCGGTTGGTGGGGTGCATCTCTATGTAGTTTTCATACGCTTGAAAACAGTAGCACAAAAGTTAATGCTCTTTGCTGGAATAAAGAATGCAGTTATCAAAATCATTCAGCGCTAAGTCTGGTAATGGGGTCCTCTTTGCTCCATTTGAATAAGCCAACCACTTTATCCTAGTTTTATTGAATTAGAAGTACAATGATCCAGTCTCTGTTTCCAGAGCTTATTAATAGTTACTGGCCTAAAAAATCTTGCTCCATATATCTGAACAATGTGTCCCTCGTGAGCATAAAGCATTCAGCCTTATAAGAGGACAAATGATTGGCATTTTCCATTGCCAGCAAAGTGTTTATGCTCGTATATTAGGTTATAATAGTAAAAATGTCTTTTAATGTTACAAATAGACTTTGTATTTTTAGAAAATATGCCTAATAATCATTTCTTCGTTGCTTACAAACCTCAACAGTCTTTAAATGGCTCGTATCTTGACACATGCTGAAAAGATGAGAGATTAAGCTATGCAATGTATTATGATAAAAAATAACTCTTTCATTCTAAGAGACTGGGGTTTTTTGCAGGACCTCACAGTTTAGTTAATAATTTACCCTAGGGTTACTCAAGACTGCAGTCCTACTGTGTACTACACAGCCTGCTTGTTTAACCTGCCTTCCTGAGAACAGTTTAAAAACTGACCCTTCTTGCATTGGCTTTCCCTTGTAAGCAACTTTTACAACCTAAGCTAATGCATAAGTGTGACCTCTAATTATATACTCATCTATGCCCCTGAAACAAGAGTAATGCATGTGTTTTGTGTATGTTATGAAAATAATTTGCTAGAAATAGCAAATATAGGCAGAAAACAACCTTCTAAAAAAATAGTCACCAAAAATATTGAACAACCTACAGGTATTGGTTGATAAACAAAAATGTTTCTACTACTTTTTGTTATTAGGGTCAGTTGGAATCAGTGATTTGATCCCTTATAAAAATCTTAAAAATGTCTGTAACATATCTCTTATTCCATGTATTTTTTCAGTGGTGTTATATAAAAGATAGAGCAAAACACTTTGTTAAGGACAGACCCAGGAAAAGATTAATACTGTCTTTAATAGGCACAGATTCAGATTCTGATGCCAGGCAAAGACATGGGGAAAGTGAAGTAGACAATTCAAATCAGGGCTTACTCTTGGATATATTATATTAAGAGGGATTTATTTTATTTCTTTCCTCAATGTGACACCAATGAATTACTAGTGACTTGGGGTTTATTACTAATGTGTTAAATCTATGCATTAAGCTTATCACAAAAGTAATCATTCTGGAAATACAAATAATTTCTTACCACATTAGTATAAATATTCATAGACACATGAGAGCCTGGATAAAGGCATGTGGCTGGAAAGTATTGTCTTCCCTGAAATGACATCCTAAGCCTGCACAGAGCCAGCCCCTAAGTTGGGAACCTCTTTTCTCCCATTCTCACTCTCTACCTATTGCATAGACCCTTCTGTCTTTGGGCTAGCTTTTCATGGTTTCTTTACTCAACCTCATCAAATTTGCATGTATCATTATCTCAACATCTCAGAATTTTTCCCTCCCTGGTGACAACTTTGGATGTATTCCCTATGCCTGAGAAAGGATCACTTGCTTCTTTTTTTTGTTTTGTTTTGTTGGGGGGTTTTTTGTTGTTGTTTTTTTGTTTTGTTTTTTGTAGTTGCATACTTGATGTTTTTTATTTTATTGTATTAGATATTTTCTTTATTTACATTTCAAATGCTATCCCAAAAGTTCCCTATACCCTCCTCCCACCCTGCTCCCCTACCCACCCACTCCCACTTCTTGGCCCTGGCATTCCCCTGTACTGGGGCTTATAAAGTTTGCAAGACCAAGGGGCCTTTCTTCCCAATGATGGCCAACTAGGCCATCTTCTGCTACATATGAAGCTAGAGACACAAGTTCTGGGGGTACTAGTTAGTTTATATTGTTGTTCCACCTATAGGGTTGCAGACCCCTTCAGCTCCTTGGGTACTTTCTTTAGCTCCTCCATTGGGGGCCCTGTGTTCCATCCTATAGATGACTGTGAGCATCCACTTCTGTATTTGCCAGGCACTGGCATAGCCTCATAAAAGACAGCTATATCAGGATCCCTTCAGCAAAATTTTGCTGGCATATGCAATAGTGTCTGTTGGTGACTGATTATGGGATGGATCCCCGGGTGAGGTAGTCTCTGGATGGTCCATCTTTTCATCTTAGCTCCAAACTTTGTCTCTGTAACTCCTTTCATGGGTATTTTGTTCCCTGTTCTAAGGAGAAATGAAGTATCCATACATTGGTCTTCCATCTTGATTTTCTTGTGTTTTGCAAATTGTATCTTGGGTATTCTAAGATTCTGGGCTAATATCCACTTATCATGTGTGTTCTTTTGTGACTGGTTATATCACTCAGCATGATATGTTCTAGTTCCATCTGTTTGCCTAAGAATTTTATAAATTCATTGATTTTAATGCTGAGGAGTACTTCATTGTGTAAATGGACTATATTTTGTATATGCATTTCTTTGTTGAGGGACATCTGGGTTCTTTCCAGCTTCTGGCTATTATAAATAAGGGTACTATGAACATTCTGGAGCATGTGTCCTGATTACCAGTTGGAACATCTTCTGGGTATATGCCCAGGAGAGGTATTGCTGGATCTTCCTGTAGTACTATGTCCAATTTTCTGAGGAACTGCCAGACTGATTTCCAGAGTGGTTGTGTCAGCTTGCAATCCCACCAACAATGGAGGAGTGTTCCTTTTTATACACATCCTCGCCAGCATCTGCTGTCCCCTGAATTTTTGATCTTAGCCATTCTGACTGGTGTGAGGTGGCTTCTCAGGGTTGTTTTAATTTGCATTTCTGGGAAAATTAAGTATGTTGAACATTTTTCAGGTGTTTCTCAGCCATTCAGTATTCCTCAGTTGAGAATTCTTTATCTAACACTGTACTCCATTTTTAATAGTGTTGTTTGATTTTCTGGAGTCCAGTTTCTTTAGTTCTTTGTATATATTGAATGTTAGTCCCTTATCGATTTTAGGATTGGTAAAAATCCTTTCCCAGTCTGTTGGTGGCCTTTTTGTCTTATTGACAGTGTCTTTTGCCTTACAGAAGCTTTGCAATTTTTGAGGTCCCCTTTGTCGATTCTTGATCTTACAGCACAAGCCATTGCTGTTCTGTACAGACATTTTTCCCCTGTGTATGGGCATATCTTTGAGGCTTTTCCCCACTTTCTCCACTATAAATTTCAGTGTCTTTGGTTTTATGTGAAGGTCTTTAGGATCACTTGCTTCTTATAATTAGGGAGTCTTACAGGCTTCAGCATAAGTGACTTCACTAAGTAAAGTAATTCTTATGGTTTGCCAGGCTTAGAAGACCATTTACTTGGAAGTATCTTATTTTAGAAGGATAAGAAACACATCAAATCTTGCAATCCATTCCTCCTATGCTGAGATTGAAGCCTTGTGTTATAGAGAAGAAATCCCTATGCCTATACTAGTAAAGACTTTAGGCCTCCAGGAACCCTATACTGGCCTAACATCCAACAGAGGACCAGCAGAATGCATATGCCACAAACTCACTTGAAGCAGTTTGGGTAATGGATGTTTGGCATATAGAATGTCCACTTGTGCTAAGTTAATTATCTGGACACCACCTAGTCCTAGTGTGGTTTTCTCAGCGAACTAAGTAGATGGGAAACTATTTATTTCTATAGTCTTATCTTGAGAGTATTCATCTTTTCATCTGTTTTGAGTTGAGGCTCTGTCTCCCCCATTATTTGGTGATTTCTTTTAGATCACTTTCATGTGTATGTATTTTAGGAGTCTTCTACTGTATGCGGTTTCTATACTATCCCTCAAATTGACCTTAGTTTTTGCTGTGTCTCCTCATATCGCTTTCCTCATCCATCTCTTCCCTTCCCCTCCCGACTTGATCCACCCATTCCAGCTGCCCCATCCATCCATAGCTATCCTATTTCCCTTTACTAATAGATCTATCCCCCATTGCTTGCCAAGTCCTTTACTCTATACCTAACCTCTGTGGTTCTACAGATTGGTTAACCCTTTCATTGTTTTCAAGCTCCAGAACTATCAAGGGAGAAATTTGTACACTTAGATTGAGTCACAATCAAAAACATAATTTGAAATATAAAAGACATATATACATATTTCTTTTTAGAAAATGTAAACATTTCCTAAAGTAGATGATTTTTTTCTCAACGTGAGCAATTTTTATATACACTTAGTAAGCAAAATGGTCTAATGAGCACCAGCCCACAATAGAAGAGCAGGTTACAATCACCTGTGGCATTATACCTACCCTCCAGGTGGCTGTAGTCCAGTGAGAGGAGACAAAAATACAAAGGATACACTCCACCACCTGACTCAGTAAACTGGGTGGAATTTTTAGAGAGCATTCTTCCGTAGCACACAGGGAATACACAGTGATAATGAAGGAGGAGGTTCAGCTACGTCTTTACATTGCATTCCCCTGCAGTTGAGAACAGATGGGTGATTTTTCTTCCTTAAGCAAAATGTTTTTGAAATGTTGCCTGAAATTCAAAAGAAAATTTTGCATAAAATATCTGGGCTTCAGAGAGAAAATGCATAAATATTTGGCATCCTAAGTGCCTATTGTTGGCTGGTTAGGAATCTTTAATGTCTCCTTAGTCTACTCTTCAAAGAAAAAATTTCCTTCTGCTATTCAAATGGAAAATTCTCACTGAATTCAACAGCTGTCTCTCCTGCTTTAAGCTCTGGGTTTATTTTCCCCTTGCTCTTTCGAAATGAATGTTGTATGTACAAATTACTGGGTCTGTGTAGATGTAGGCATAAATGGTACAGTGTGGGATTGTTAAGATACATTTCACCTAAATAGCAGTACCATGGAAGAATGTTAACCATGGCATTTTATTTACTAAACCAAGAAAAGTTGCTATGTTTATTTCAACCCAGTATCTTTTTAAAAATGTATTCTTAGTGTCTTGTCAAGATTTTTCACTAGAAATTACAATTATATATTGTCTTAAAATCACCTGGGGTTTTTTTTTTCAGTTTTACTTTTACCACGTCCCATCCTTCATTCAAATAGGCTGACAATTTCACTTTGTATGAGAAACAAAGTACGTGTCATTTTTAGATCTACGGTGGTCTTTGTTTTCTGTAGCTTGCTAGCTACTAAGTTTTGCATCCACATATCTACATATATGACCTGAGATATAATAAACTAAAAAACAAGAACATGAAAGCATTGCTTTGTCACTATTTGTCTTCTCCAAGCACTTCTTGTTTTTTTTTTTTTAAGATTTTTATTTATTTATTATATGTAAGTACACTGTAGCTGTCTTCAGACACTCCAGAAGAGGGCGCCAGATCTCGATACGGATGGTTGTAAGCCACCATGTGGATGCTGGGATTTGAACTTATCACCTTCGGAAGAGCAGTCGGGTGCTCTTACCTGCTGAGCCATCTCACCAGCCCCTTCTCCAAGCACTTCTAAAACAAATCTGCAATAGTAATCATCTCTGTTCTCTGAGAAATCAGTAATCCAAGAGTATCCCTAGCTTCAAAGAAGCCACATTCTACCAAAAAGTATGTAACAGATTCTTTATCATGGAAGACCACCTACACAGCTCAAAGTTTTTGCACATTTTTGCAGCTGTACAAACCAGGAGAAGTGTGCTGTTCCCAGGATGTCTGGACAAATGTATCGAGCTAAAGGCTCCTGATTCCAGCCCAAGACTCTTCTGTAATGCTGGCACTAAAACAATTAGCTCCTTTCTTGATCCATAAAATAAATATTCTGTAGCCTAAATGTCCTGGCAGTGCTATTTGCAGGGGATCAAGTAAAAAGCTAGATGTGGCTGTTTCTTGGAAGGTGGTAGAGAAGATTTTAAGTCATATAATTATACAAATAGATGTTTGTGTACCATTTGAGTCAGCACAGTATTATGAGAGAGAAGTAAGGAAATTGACCTGGTTATGGAAGTTGGTAAGCACTGTTGCTGGAGTAATGCTTATGACAAGCTAATGTGGGGAAGATAGACTGTGAAGTATCCAGGGGAGGAGCTGTTTGCAATGGGGTAGAACATATACAAAACCAGTGTGATTGCAGGAGGAGCTAAGTAACTGTAAAACCTATAGCTTCAAGACAGAAGGTCAGAGGGTATGATCCTTCAAAATCCTAAAATATATATAGGCCTTGTAGAATTTGAGAAGCTAACAGCAGAGGGGTTAAAAGATATCACAGGATTTTAAAGAGATAATATTAAGAAAAAATAATACTCAGATATTAAAAGAATTTAACTGAAGAAACCTAAAAATGGCAACAATGGCCCTGTAGATAATATGTACTGACAAATAGAAGCTGAGTGCCAGCCATGGCTCACTTTTCTTGGCACTACTGGCCAATGAGGCTATATAAACTACCTATAGAGTACATGCTATTGTCACTGCTCTTGGTGACTTTCCAGAACTTGATGGTAGGACCCAACTGTGGAACACAAGCACACATTTGAGTTATAGAATGTTGAGAAATAAAGCTAGACTTTATGTGAAGGCCTCATCCCTGAGGGCTAGCTTTCAGAGCGCTGCAGGGTGTTATGCACAGTTCCAGCGGAGGATAGCAATCAGCCTTCCCAGCTGTGTACCCTGTAGCTACAATAATGACTGGGGGAGACACACTCAGTGATACTATAGTAGCACGAATGTCATGGGAGTAACCAATCCCTTTCTGACTGTATTTAAGATCTGCTCCACAAAATAGAACCCATATTAGGCACTGTCATCAGGGACAAGTACCTATAGCTAGATAGTTTAAAAGCCTAAGGATAGAACTTACCACTACTACACGGAAATACTATTAAGTCTTGCTAACCTATTCTTCCTATAGATTAATGTGTCTCAAAATCCTTACAATAAGAGCTTGTTTTTCCAGTAGACAATGATTAACACAGGGATCCACAGATGGTCAAGGTGCAGGGAACACGAGAGTGTTAAAGGTTCAGCCCCAAATATGACATCTGTATCACAATCCTTCCTCCCAAGGCTCAGGGATGATTGCAGAAGTGGGCTCAGAAAGCCTGTAAGAGTAAGAGGCGGTGGGGGAATACCAGGAAACAGTAGTGCGGTTGTATGTATTAACTCAAAATGGTTGTGACAGCATGTGTAAGACCTGTGCAAGCTCAAGCCAGACAAAATCACAATATGGAGAGGACAGGTGGATAGGAAGTCCCCCTCTGCTGAGGAGTCATTGTCAATTGATAGCTTTTGAAAGATAGAGAGTCTGTTTGGGTTAATAGTGTGACCTTTGGTAGGTCAACCATGTTCCAGTAGACGTCCGAAGTATGTAGGCAGCATAAACTTGACTTAATTTTTGTTTTTGCTTTGTTTTGTTTTGCTGAGGGGGGATGGGGAGGAAGAGGGAAAGAATGAAGAGGTAAGTGGTTAGGAAAGGAGGTAGGGAATGGATCTGGAAGAAATTAGGTGAGGGGTAGGCATGACTAAAATATATTGCCTGAATCACAATTAAAAACTAATAAAAAGAAAACAAAAGAAATTGGGGTGAGGTGATCTCCAGAGCACCCCCAGCCTCGTTCTAATCTCAGCAGTTAAAAGTTTTCCAACCCAGTTTCACTTTTTAATAGCTTATATACATATATTTATGTTAAAATCAGTAATAATAATTCTTTGTGGATATAAATTTTCAAGTAGGCTAATGTTACTGAAAATAGAGAAATGTATTTGGTTTTTTTTTATTTTTCTTTAATGTTTACTCAATACAACATAATCTCCAACTTCACTGAGATGGCTGACCACGTCCAGGACTGAAGCTGCTTCTAGACTGGAACTCATTTGCTGAGCCAGCCCCAGCCTCAGCTCTCTTGTCAGCTCCAGCGGGCACAGCACTCCTTCTGTAGGTGTCTCTGTCAGCCTCTCCTCTTGTGAATCTTAAAGGCTGGTCAACCTCTGGACCTTTGACAGAAGCCTGCCAGTCTCAAGATGGCAGGGTGGCAGACACGATCTCCACAGTCTCCGGAGGTATGTGCAGGTAATCTCAGAGATTCTGGATGCCCTCATTCATAAGGTACCAGGAGAAATGTCTCCAATCAAACTTCTTTCATGTAGCCTCCACACTTGAGAGACTGCATGGCCTTCATTACATGAAGGTTGGGCACATTCTTGACTGCCAACTTGGGGTGTTTGGGCATGTGGACATCTTTTTTGACAACCATAACGCCTTCCTTAAAAAGAAGTTCATAGATGGCATTCAGATTCCTCTTAGGTATCAACATCATGATGGCTGCAGGGTCCTAGAAGAAGGCTGGAAAGGAAGGGGCACTCGATGAAAAATATACTTTTCTAGTAATATGAATGTCATGGGAGTATGAATGTCAGCAGTAGTGCTTAAGCTGGAAGATCTTAATTTATTTTTATCTTTAAATAGGTTTGGTTCTCAAGAAAAACTATAAATTCATTTCCTAGTCAAATAATTTAGTCCCTTCATAGTTTTTTATGTGGGTTTTTGAGATTTTGCTTTACATTCTCTCAGTTATGTCTGGATGAGAGGTGAGAATATGTATGGACATCAGTGGATAAACGTCATCATTCATGCAGCACCAGATAAATAGACTCTCACAGTCAAATGTTTACTTTCTGTTTTCTATACCTCAGGTCCTGTGTTTACTGACCTCTACCACTTGTGGCTTCAGCTTTAGAGAGAAAATTGTGGGAAGATGTTTACATGTGAAGAAGTGTATCCCTCAGCGATGTTGGGTTGGAACTAACAGAACAATAAGAAAGTGTTTACAAAAATAATTGGCTCAACAGAGCTCAGTAAGATTTTTAGATTCTTTGGGAACCCACAAGCCACTCTGGCCAGGTGAGTATGTAGTCTAACTGAAAATCTTCACCTCTCCCTGCGCTCCAACAGATCCAATAACATAGAAACACAGATCTATTAGAATAACAGCTGACTTTTCTTTTCTTTTTTTTTTGCCATTTTTTTCCTCTTTATTAGATATTTTCTTCATTTACATTTCACATGTTATCCAGAAATTTTCCCTTACCCTCCCGCGTCCCCGCCCTGCTCCCCTACCCACCCCCTCCCACGTAATGGCCCTGGCATTCCCCTGTTCTGGGGCATATAGAGTCTGTATGACTAAGGGGCCTCTCCTCCCAATGATGACCAACTAGGCCATTTTCTTCCATATATGCAGCTAGAGACATGAGCGCAGGGGGAACTAGTTAGTTCATGTTATTCTTCCACCTAGAGGGTTGAAGACCCCTTCCGCTCCTTGGGTACTTTCTCTAGCTCCTACCTTGGGAGTCCTGTGTTCCAACTAATAGCTGACTGTGAGCC
>LR749982.1:40803-111067 GCA_902729485.2 Mus minutoides | reverse complement strand
CTCTCTAAATTTTTCCTCTATAACTGCTTCTAGATGTTTAACTGTGCTTTCCTGCATTTCCTTCTTATAGTCCTCCATCATCATCATGACCAGTGATTTTATATCCATGTCCTGTTTTTCTGGTGTGCTGTTGTATCTAGGACTTGAAGTGGTGGGTGAGTTTGGATCTGGTGATGCCAAGTACCCTTGGATTCTGTTGGTTCTGTTCTTATGCTTACCTCCTGCCATCCCTGCCCAAGGAGACCTGGTGTTGGTGCAGACCAGAAGGGAGCGTCTGTCTTGTCCTGGGCTTTTCTCAATCTCCTGCTGGTGTCTCAGGTAGCTCGTATTGGGCCGGAACAGATGCTGAGTTCGGCTGCTCACCAGTGGTCCTTAGATTGCTAGGAGAGTCCCGCTGGAAACCTGGGTGTGTGCGCGGCCCCCAGGCCTTGCGCCCTGCACTGGAGCAGAGCGGTGTGGACCGGAAGAGAAGGGGTCCTCTCCCCGCCCGTCTATCTCCCGGCTGCAGACTCAAGTCCCACGAGTTTGGACTGGAACAGATGTGTGTTCCTCTTACCAGTGGTCCCGAGGTCGCTGGGAGAGTCCCGCTGGAAACCTGGGTGTGTGCGCGGCCCCCAGGCCTTGCGCCCTGCGCTGGAGCGGAGCAGTGGTGTGGACCGGAAGAGAAGGGGTCCTCTCCCCGCCCGTCTATCTCCCGGCGGCAGACTCAAGTCCCATGAGTTTGGACTGGAACAGATATGTGTTCCTCTTACCAGTGGTCCCGAGGTCGCTGGGAGAGTCCCGCTGGAAACCTGGGTGTGTGCGCGGCACCCAGGCCTTGCGCCCTGCGCTGGAGGGGAGCAGCGGTGTGGACCGGAAGAGAAGGGGTCCTCTCCCCGCCCGTCTATCTCCCGGCTGCAGACTCAAGTCCCACGAGTTTGGACTGGAACAGATGTGTGTTCCTCTTACCAGTGGTCCCGAGGTCGCTGGGAGAGTCCTGCTGGAAACCTGGGTGTGTGCGCGGCACCCAGGCCTTGCGCCCTGCGCTGGAGCGGAGCAGCGGTGTCCAGCTGACTTTTCAATAGAGACTTTATTGAGAACAGATGTTCTACAGACTCTTAAGAGACTAGAGATGCCTGCCCAGACTAGGCCCAGCAGAACTAGCAATCACTGTAGCTGGAAAAATAACAACATCCCAAAATAAAACAAAACTTTTTTTCCCTGCTTCTATGATGGTGTGCCCCCACCCATCTACCCACTCCTGCCTCACTGCCCTAACATTCCTTTACACTGGAATATCAACCCTTCAACAGGACCAAGGGCCTCTCCTCTCATTGATGACCAACAAAGCCATCCTCTACTCCATATGCTGGGTCCCATGTGTACTCTTTGGTTGGTGGTTTAGTCCCTAAGAGCTCTGGGAAATCTGGTTGGTTGATATTGTTGTTCTTCCTATGGGTGGCAAACCCTTTAGCTCCTTGAGTCCTTTCTCTAACTCCTCCATTGAAGCCCTATGCTCAGACCAATGGTTGGCTGAGAGCATCCACCTCTGTATTTATTAGGCTCTGCCAGGGCCTCTCAGGAGAGATCTATATCAGGCTCCTCCCAGCAAGTATTTCTTCGCATTCACAATAGTGTCTGGGTTTGGTGACTATATTGGATGAATCCCCAGGTGGGGCAGTTTCTGGATGGCCCTTCCTTCAGTCTCTGCTCCACACTTTGTCTCCTTTCCTTTTTAGACAGGAGCAATTCTGGGTTAAAAATTTGGAGATAAGTGGGTGGCCCCATCCCCCAACTGGGGGCCATGCCTAACCTCTAGATAGAAGTACTACAATTCTAAGTCAAAACTTTTTTTCCTTCGAGACTAGGCATTTATGACTCAAACTGAAAAACAGATCCTCTGTAAAACAGGGTGTGGATATGCATGATTGCATTCATGGATTGGGGCATTAATTTAAATGCTAAGAACCTGAACATATTTGTGGAGATTTCACAAAAGCTAAATTAAAGATTGAGGAATTAGCAAGTTAAATGACAGACACTCTTCTTAAAGTTTACATTTGGGGAAGCAGTCACTGGCTGCTCTTGTCGTTGCCACATTTGTATACCACTGGCTTCTATTCTCTTTCCACTGGCATCTCTATGTGCATTTTACAATTGCTGTTTAGCCAAATCATCATTCTGTTGGAAATATTTTCAGACATGAAATTATATTCTAATTTACAATGTCAATGATTTTATAAATAGTTTGAACAGAATATTACCATACATGTAGATAAAAAATAAATCATAACTATTTCAATAAATGTTTTTTCTAAATATATCAACCATCTTTACCTTTATTTTTTTAGTTTATATGCCATATATATATATATATATATATATACACATAAGACACACACACATACATACATATTTCAGAACAGGGCTCAGTATTCTGCCTACCATCTGAGGGGTCTAATTTTCTACTTAGCTGTATTTTAATTGGCCTATTGTGCTAGAGAGTGAGCTCCTTTGAGAAGGAAGAAATGCAATTCTAAATGTATTGATAGCCACCTCTGGGAAACAGCACAATTTATGTAGAGGAAGACTGTTTATTTCCTTTTGGAAAAGGCAATAGGTCTTTTGTAAGAAATTTATATTTGTTTTATCTTATTGAGTTGGCATTTTTTTTGTCTAAGTTCTTAGCAAAAAGTAATGCACAGCCAATGAACTGAAAACAAAATATATTAAGGTGAATGAGCTTTGTTATTAATTGAATGAATCTTCTTTAAGTTGTTTCTCTAAAACACACACACACACAATTTTACACTTCTCAGTGAACAACATTCTATGAACTAATAAATGCAGGAGATACATGACACAAGTCCTTGTTTCACATACTTGATGATCCAGTGTCCAGGCAAAATGGTTCTCATCTTCCTTAAGGAAAAAAAAAAATGATTAGAACAGTAAGGCTTCCTAAATCAAGCCTCAGAGAAGGTGGATGGTGTTGGAAACTAGGCAGAGAGGTCTGGGTTTGATGCATTAGAATACTTAGAAAGTACTGAGAGATGTCAAGAGTGCTGACAAGTAAGGCTTCAGAAGGCTACCTGTGCAGTACTGAAAACACAGTGGCCGGATTCTGTGAAGGGCCTGATACAGAGACAGCTGAGATGCTGTTGGAGTTCAGAGGGACTTTTGGGTCAAGGATGATGGACATTTGCCATCTAGTCCCTCCTTGACTCCTCTTTTCTGTACAAATCAGAAATCTTGCTGGCAAGTGATTGACTTTCAACTCAATATAGAATTTTTAAGAAATAATAATAATGAGATAAATTTCTTGCTATAATTTACTAGATTGGTTCACATGGTTGAAGGAAAAACTTAGTAAACTTGGGAAAACATGAACCCAGTCATCTGAAGAATTCACATTTATTTATTTGCTGAGGAAGATAGTGTTGGAATGAGATAGATAGCAACTGTAAGGGACACTAAAACCAATTGTAGTAGGTTAAAAAGAACTTATTAGAAAGGTTATTGATGCTGTGGACAGACAGACAGACAACAGCATGATAAAGACTTTAGGAAGAGCTCAAGCTTCTATTGAAGGGTTCTGAAGAGAGGAATCAGGCACACAGAAGTAGTGTAGTTCTCTCTGTATAGTTCTCAGAGAGTGATACAGTTACATGACAGGAGCCTGCATTCAGGCTTTCTGATTCCCATATAAGAGGCCAGGGAAGGGTGGAGAAAGGGATGCTTGGCCATCCCTACCCCTATGATATATTCTTACTTCCCAGATGAGATGTGACAGTACCAGGAAGACTATTAGCAAGAGACACAGAGATATTTCTCTTAGTAAGTGCCCTTGTACCTATGAAAGGGGAAAAGCATTTGTTGGTGCTGTTGTTGGAGCAGCAGTCTAGTTTGGATTCTAAAATTACATCCTTTCAGCAACTGTGATAATCTCTTCCTAGGAATCTCACCACAGAGGATAGGATTCCTTTCTACAATTGAAGCTCTCAAGTACTGGGAGGAAAGAGTGATTTATAACCTTAGGAAAGTCCCATTCCTTGCAGGGGTTTTACATGGTTTAAGTGTATCTGTCAAAAACCCCTATGATGGAAGCTTGCTTTCTGATATGGTAATTTCAGGAAGTGGCAGGACCTTTTAGAAATGAAATTTAGATTAAGATAATCAAGTCACTGTGCATACTTCCCTTGGAAGGAATTAAAACAGTTTTCGTAGAACCTTGGTTAGTTCTCAAGAGAAGAGATTATAAAAGGATATTACCAATTTGTCTCTGGTTTCTCAGGCATTCCATCTCCAAGTCATATAAAACTACCTCCTGTCCTCCTTGCCCTAGCCAAACTGTTGTCATCCTCTTGAGTCTCCAGAACTGTTACTTAAATCACTTATAAAGTATCCCACGCCGTGTTTCATTCTTGTAACAGAAGTGGACTAATATGTCCTCTTCATGACTATGTTGCCTCACTTAAAAAAATTAAGTGGGGGAAACTAATAGGTGTTATGTTATAGAATTAATGCAAAGATTAAATAACAACATTGGGTGGTTAGGATATTTAAAAAAACTTGCCAGAATAAAGCTGTTATTAGCTTTATTCTGTTAGCTCATGTCTTCAGTTGTTGGGTCTTGCATGATCAGCAATGTGGCCAGCCACATGCTCATCCCCAAGTTTGACCTAAGTCTGGCTGGAGTCAGGGAATATGAGTATTTTCATTGATATACAGAAATGAAGAAGCAATTTCTCAGTCAAAGACAGGAGGTATAAAGTTGTGATTTCAATCATATTCTTTTTCCCTGAAGTAGATTTTTTATTGAATTGTAATGTTACTGTGTGGATTAATAATGTACATGAATTGACTTCCACGCCGCAGCTCTTCAAAGTATCATAGATATATGGTGGACACTTGATACATTCAAAACCTAAATGGGTGCTAGCCCTATGATAGAAAGATGAATATGTTGAAAGAAACTGGCACTTAGATTACTGTGTAGATTATATTGGTATCATCGCCTTTGGTATTTTATCTTTAGGGTTATCTTGTATCAAACAGCAGTCTCTCTCTCTCTCTCACACACACACACACACACACACACATAACTGCACTAAGAGCACTAAACTATTTTTTCCATTGCCCCTAAGCAGACATGGAAGGGCTCCACATGCATCCCAAAATCTTCAAAGTGGAATAGTGGTTTGCCCGTGTTAATGAAAGAGATCTTGGCAACTTTAAGGTTCCTAAGATCTTGGGCCATACTTTAAGTCGGGAAGAATGGATCCTTTAACTAGCAAGTTCTGGCAAAGACCAGCATCCAAGTTGTTCAAAAGAGAATTTGTACTTAACAGATTATACAAGGGTTCTCCCCTCTGATAAGACTAGAAGACAACTCCAGGGATTACCAGTTGCTACCAGACAACATATTCATTCTAATCTCTTATTTATACTCAATACTTGGTTTTTACCCAAACAAACACTTAAATTATATTACTATGTGATGGTTAATTTGATATTAACTTGAATAGACCATGAGATGTCCAGATTGTTAGCTAAACACTGTTTCTAGCAAATCCTTGAGAATATTTCTGGAATATATTAGCATTTGAATGTGCAGACTTCGTACAGCACAGGATCCTCCCTCGTGTGTGTGAGCCACATCCAATCTGTTAGTGGGACTATAGAAAAAGATGACAGCAGGTAGAATTAACTCTTTCTGCTTAAGCTGGTATATTGACTTCTGTTCTTGATGCTATTTATTCTCAGGTATCTAGACCTGGACTATAATCTATGTCACTTGTTCCTTGTCACTCAAAGTTTGGAACCATGTTGCCAGTATTCATAATTTTCCACCTCACTCATGGTAAATCATGTACTGGTTCTAAACACTGCACAAACATAATAAATTCAATCCTACAGGTACATGGATTCTGTTTGTATGATAGACCCCTGACGAACAGACACATATTTATAAATGTATCATCTTTGAAAGCACTGGTATTTTAATCATTGTTTTTGTTTCTTTAAAAAAAAATCCCTTGTGTGGGATACAAAGAAACAAAATGCAGACACAGTATGGGTAAATCTAGACTGTTCTTATCCTCAAAAATGAAACACAGACTTGAGTAAAAGAATTTACACATCCTTCAGATCTCAACAGAGAGGTTAAAATTTTTTTTTCATTTCAAATCATTTGAAATATGTGAGGTGGAATAAACAAACACTCACAGACCTTGTGTGATGTGATGTCCTCATAATGAGCAAGAAAAGCTGAAATCCTAGGGTACCCTCCATTGTGACATTTCTCTTTCCAAAAATGTATGTGTGAGAAGTTTGATAAGGATTTTACTCACACAGATTCTCCCTCACGGGCAATAAATAAATAAATAAATAAATAAATAAATAAATAAATAAATGTAGTGAATGAGAGAGAAAATTGAACTTTTATTTGTATCATAAGAGGATAGCTTATAATACAAAAGAGAATTAAAGACCAGAGGTTGGAGAAAGGTAGAGAAAGTAAAATAAAGATGCTAAAGAGAATTCTGTGCACAGGAGGCTATGAACTAACAGTTTAAGATGATATCCATTAGTTTTGGAAAGTGGAAGTGGGGTTGTTTCATAAGGGATTATCTGACCTGAGAATAAGAGGTGATAACATTCCTTGGCCAGCTTTCTCTCACAGGCAACACCCTCAGCTCACTTGAAATTGCATTACATCTTTTATAGTCTTAGTCCCTGAAAGTGTCACCTGTATAAGCACTCGCCTGTGCCTATATGCATGGACATGCCAATGTGGTTCCACACCTCATACAGGTGGGTGTTCATAGAATGCATGTGCCTCATTCTTACATGTCAGTTTCATGTTAATTTTATTATTAATGCCTCCATTAGCTAGCTAATTATATTGATCTAATGATCTAATCATCACTCATCGTCCTGACTAAGTAATAGTAGCAGCTCTAGCCGCAATTTCCATTACCCCCAATACTTTACAGCTTATAAAGTGTTCTCATAGATTGATGTCTTTTGATTAATTTGCATGCAAATGAATGAGGCATGCTCACAACTAGCTCTTGGGCCAACACAATACTGTGCTGATGTAAGGAAAGGTGTATCTTTTCTCATAGCCATGAAGATTGACATCTATTTTGTGACTTATTTCAGTTTTAAAAAGTGGAAGTAGACAAACAGCAGATACAACCTGAGTGACTAGCTTGATTAGTGTAGAGCCACAGAGAAATTATTCTAACATCCAGAACTAAGACCCAGAAATCTGCTCTGTAAACACAGACTGTGCTTTGGAAAAGGAGATGGTGCTCCATTGTTAAGCAAAACTTATTGGAGAAAGTCATAGGAAGAAAATGAGGTTTGATTTTGCTTTGAAAATATTAAACATATTTAACACACTCATTTCTTTTCTGTATCTATATGGCAGAAAATCATTAAGAAAAAAAAAAAACTACTGTCAAAGTTTATCTTACAGCTATATTAAGGGTGAACTGCACCATGTATGTTGATCCCTGGTACAGCACCAATTGTTAATCATTTTTAACCTTTATCTCCTCTTTTGTGATTGGAGATGAGAACTAGCTTAAAGGGTTGTTGAGACTTTTTAATGGCTCCTCGTTTATAATCCATTTAGCACTAAATATGCATAATCATTGCTTTTCTTTATCAGGTATCCAAAGAGTGGATAGGAATTTTCATGAACCAAGATTTGAGAAGAAGTACAGAGTACATCAGTAGAGGAGAAATGGGGAAGAAAGAATATCTGAAATATAATCTTAAAGTTAGTACAATTATATGTAACTAGGGGACAATCCCATAAACTCAATCAAATGTGAATGGAAGCATAGCTCTCGCACTACTTGATCCTTCTCAACCTCAGTTCCTCTAGAAAACCTTTCGCAGAATTATGACCTAACCACGAAACCCTCAGGTTTTCATAATGATCATTGGAGGAGTGGGTTTATAAATTACCACTTTCTACACTGCCAAGGAATTCCTTCCGAGACTCTCTGCTGCGTTCCCCAGTATGATACATTTCACTATGATTTATTCTTGCAGTCACTGACAGGCAGGTGATGGTCTCTTGAGAGAGAGGTGTGGACACTTCCACCTGCGAGGTTATCTTGTCTCTAAAGAGCTTCAGAGATAAATGTAATGCCCAGAGAATTACATCACTACCAATTCCCTTCTCCACTGACCTAACTTTATTTTATTACCTTGCATATGAGTATGTGGTTTTTCCAGAATAGTATTAAATTATTTTATAAATACGGAAAAGGTAGCACTCACACATTTGCTTTTTAAAATAGTAATATATGTGACAGTGTTCTTGTCCTGTTTTCAAGGCACTATGCTCAATCTGTATACCCTTCCTCTTTCCCTTCACGTGACACCTGCAGCTGTCCTGTGTCACTTTCCCTCTAGCTGTCATATCTCTGTCCTCTGTGGCTATCTTCCCTCAGTCCCCATTGATCTCACTGCAGCCCCAGCTTCCAACACAATTCCCACAGATTACAGTGACATTCTCCTGTCTGACCATAAGCCTTAGGTATAGTCTCCTTAAATATAGACTCAGTATCCACATTCAGAAAGCACCATGTTTCTTACGTGCTTATAAAATTTTTTTTACAAAGGGAGCCCATGGACATAGTTCACTTTGGAAAGTGCCTACTCTCTAAGCACAAAGATGTGAGTTAGATCACTGGGACCCATATTTTTAAAGCCAGGTATGGTAGTGGAATGCACTTATAATGCCATTTACACTGGGAATATGTAGATAGATGAATAAGTATGGTTCACTGCTCTGCCAGACTACTTCTATTTTGTGAGCTGTAGGGCCCAATGAGAATCTCTGAAAAAAAGATTCTGACAAAGAAGACTTGAGTCTGCCCCACTCTAGACACACACACACACACACACACACACACACACACAGCATACACATACATATGCACACAAAAGAATGCACACACACACAAATGAATCTTAACTCCAGCTTTGTTCATGTTTCTCTCACCAGTTCAAATGCACAGTTTAGATTTGGCTTATTGTTTAACAATCACAAAAGAACACACATGGTATACACTTACTGATAAGTGGATATTAGCCCAGAAGCTCAAAATACCCAAGATACAATTCACAGACCAAATGAAGCTCAAGAAGAAGGAAGACCAAAGTATGGATACTAAGTTTCTTCTTAGAAGGGGAAACAAAATACCCATGGGAAGAGATACAGAAACGAAGAGTGGAGCAGAGACTGAAGGAAAGTCCATCTAGAGACTGAATCATCCAGGAATCCATCCCACATACAGTCACCAAACCCAGACACTGTTGTGGATGACAACAAGTGCTTGGTGACAGGAGCCTGATATAGCTATTTCCTGAGAGGCTCTGATAGTTCCTGACAAATACTGAGGTGGATGCGCACAGCCAACCATTAGACTGAGCACAAGGTCCCCAATGGAGGAGCTAGAGAAAGGACCCAAGGAGCTGAAGGGGTTTCCAGTCCCATAGGAGGAACAACAATATGAACCAACCAGTACCCCCAGAGCTCCCAGGGACTAAGACACCAACCAAAGAGTATACATGGAGGGACCCATAGCTCCAGCCACATATGTAGCAGAGGATGGCCTTATTGGACATCAGTGGGAGGAGAGGCCCTTGGTCCTGAGAAGTCTCAATACCCCAGTATAGGGGAATGCCAGGACAGGGAAGCAGGGGTGAGTGGGTTGGTGACCAGGGGGATGAAAAATAGGATAGGAGGTTTTTGGAGGAGAAACCAGGAAAGGAGATAACATTTGAAATGTTAATAAAGAAAATATCTAATAAAAAATAAAAAACCGTACAATTTCTTAATCGATAGTATCAGAATATTAGCAAGAGACTTGACATTTTATGAAAGAAGTAAAGAACAAATCCAATGAGTTTCTTGGAGTAAAAGGAGAGGTGCCTTAAGGAATCAGCTGGCAATGGATAGGCAGAACAACAACAACAACAAAAAAAGCTAATTTACTCCAATCAGAGATGAGACAATTAAGCCTGGAAAAGAAAAAAGCAGAGAGAGGGCCAGACAAAGTGAAGGATGGCTAAGAACAAGGATATTTGGAATTCAATTTGAAAGTATTCCCTATGCTGGGATAGACACTTCTCTTTACCCAGGCTTCACCTTGATTTGCCTGTATGAAAACATGGGTGAGTTTACATTTAATTAAATATGGAGTGAAACATTGCTTTACACACTGTGTAGGGGCATAGGATACAATATATATTAATTCAGAATTTCACTACAGAGCCAAATGAGGAGCTGAGCAAACACACATCTTGTGTACCCTTGATGAAAATGCTTTACATATGATGGGTGATAGTCAGAGATATTTACAAGTAGCAGAGTGTTTTAGTTAGGGTTTTACTGCTGTAAACAGATACCATGACCAAGGGACATGTATAAAGGACAACATTTAATTGAGGCTGGCTTACAGGTTCAGAGGCTCAGTCCATTATCAAGGCAGGAATTTGGCAGCATCCAGGAAGACATGTTATAGGAGGAGCTGAGAGTTCTACATCTTCATCTGAAGGCTGTTAGCAGAATACTCACTTTCAGACAGCTAGGAATAGAGTCTTAAAGCCCATGCCTACAGTGACACACCTACTCCAACAAGGCCACATCTGCTCTAAAAGAGCCACAGCTCCAAATGATGCCGCTCCCTGGGCCAAGCATATACAAACCAATACACAGAGTGTGTTACATATCTAAACTAAAAGGAAAATGAATTGTAAGAGTGATCTAAAATGTTCTAATTAGCAATACTAGTTGAAAACCGTTTATAAAACATGAGAAAGCCCTTTCAGCATTGTAAAGCCCAGGGCTTTGTTAGAACTCTTCAAGGTTGCCTTTGTAAAGGCAACTGTACGTAATATACATGAGCACGGTGCATTTCTACTTTATTTATAGAAACTGACATCTGAATGGTATCTATGTTCTGTGTGTCATGAAATATTAGTCTTGTTTTGATGACTTTCAACAATTGAAAAATGGAAAACCCATTTTTAACTCATGCTGTGTAAAAACATTTGGTGAGTTAGATTTGACTCGATAACCTCTAACTTGGAAGATCTGAGTTCCTTGTTCACACATTTTAAGAAGCAAGTTCTTCTGATTTTACTTAGTGTACTTTCTAGGCCTGGAATTTCATGCACATTTTTTTTTCTGTTTATGGGAAAAGTTTTCCTGTTTTGTAAAACATTTGAGAACTCATGACCATCACAAAAAGCTATTTCACATGAACTCCTATCCAATGTGGGCATGACACCAGGGCTGTCAGCATTAACTCAAACTTGTGCAGAGAGAGAAAAAAAGAGACAGAACATGATGGACTGGGCATTTCTGGGTCTCACTTTTGTTTCTCTAGTATGGCTGGAGACTTTTTTGACATGTAACAATTTGTGCCTTTGCTCTTGTTGAAGGTTTTCAGATGCATCTGTTCTAAAGTCTGCAACACCTCTAAGCTTGGTATTTGGTGACTTTAATGACATTATAAACTTGTAAGCCAACATTTCGAAGAGCATTGTGGTTTCACACTGCCAACTGCAAATGCAATTTCTTATAGAAATTCCTAATATTGGATCTGTACTTACCTAGGGAAGAAATTCATAATTCAGTATTCCCTGTTAGCTTTTCCAAAGCACAGAAAAGCTCCAGTCTAATTCATATGCTTGTAGTCATTAAACTTTTATTTTGCATTTTTCCCTACCAGAGGTAATTTAGTTTCAAAATCTCATTAACCGTTTTCATACAGATCGCACACTACACTAAAGGGATTCTCACAAACATTTTTCAAAGCATCCTGATAACTCATTTTATGTTGATTACACCCCTGACTCACCGTGGTTATGGCACTTTCAGTTCTAAATTTGTCAGAGAAGCCTAGAGATAACACAAGGAAAGTTAGGAAAAGAATGATGGTAACAGAAAAATGAAAACACATGTTGTAAACCTATGCCATTTTCACTCCCAATGATTGCAAATGTGGGCCCCTTGGTTGAACAAAATGCAGCTTGATTAATGATCTATTTCCTCCCAGGATATAGGACTATGACTCACCTTCTTGGTGCTATACTGTATTTGAATTGGGATGGGAACATGACTGTTTCTTCCAGATTTAGTGGCTTTTCTTACAGAGGAGATTTTGTTCCATTTATGTTACATAAAACATGAAATTTGCATCATACTTAACAAGCGCTATAAAGAAAATGTGAGGACAGAGGGAAACAATGATCTTTGGCTTATTGAAAGCTTTCCTTCTAGACTCTGTAGTCTCTGGCTATCCCTCACAGTCATAGGAGCAGGACCATCTGAACACTCTACCTCACCTTTCAGCATTGTGTCCTCCAGGCTTAATATTGGAAGTCAACATTGTAGACAACCTGCTATTGATATTCAGATCCTGATAACAATGTTTCCAGCCAGAAGTAAAACCACCAGAAGCACAAACAGAAGCAAGCCAAAGTTTGGACCCCTGCTGTGTGTTAGAGCAAAGATGATGGCTTCCAGTTCACTTATAAAAATTCAACCAAACTGTTGTATAAGTATGGAAATCTATAATTTGAGAAGCTGAACATTTCACCTTTCTTCAAATAGCTTTTTATTTCAGAATAATTTTTAAGTTGTATATATTACTTTTTATTAACTTCTCTGATAATTTTGTATATGAATTGAGTTTTGACCATATTCATGCTGTTTCCCAAACTTCTCCTAGACCCACCTCTTCATTTCCCACCAACTTGTGTCCTGTTTTGTTTTTCTCACTCACCAAGTCTGGCTTGGGTTGTGCATTATATTATACTAATTAGATTTGTGGCTTTATGGCATTTTCCTAGAATATAGTTCACCTACCAGTAGCAATACTGTTAAAAATAAATTGGCATACTCAGCCAGTATCTGTTACTTATCTATGACCTGTGTGCTGGATCTAACACAATAACAGGAATTGAAAACTTATGAATGACCACAGATAGAGAAAAAATAAATAAATTTGTCTTGGCTCCTACAGTATGCAGTTGACCAGTACACACACACACACACACACACACACACACACACACACACACAAGAACGCATACACTAGAGTGTCTCATTCCCCAAGGATTCAAATTCACTCATCTGTAGAGGATGAGAATTGGTTTCCAATTTTCAGTCTGCCTTGCAGATTATGAAACAGCCTTGGGGATTGTTTGTATTTATGTTCTCAGTCAGTTAGAATTAATTTTAATTGGACATAATTAGATTTGAGAGGCTTTTAGGAACTAAGACAAAAGTGCAATGCTTCTGGTAGCTTTTTGAGAATCTACCACAACACTCATTCTCACTATAAGCCACCATGAAAAACATCGTTTTCTTTGGAAAACTATTATTTTTTTATTTTTTTTTAATTTTTCTTTGCTATGTCTCTATTTATTCAGAAAGACAGTTTCAGCAAACCTAAGTCCATGGGTCAGACAAATCTGGCTAGCTTCCTGTTTTTAAGTCCAAGACCATCCGAATGCCTTCAGCTATGCATAATGGCACTTGTCTGTAATCCCAGCGCATGAGCAGCTGAAGCAGAAGGAATTTGAGGCCAGCTTGAGCTGCATGCTGACTGTTAAAAATAACCCCCAAATAACAATTTTTTAATGTTTGAAAGTAATCAAAAAGATGGTTTACATTCAATCATGATCATATAAAACTCTATGAAATTCCAAATTCAATGTTAATGCCCAAACTTGTAAAAATATGGATATGACTGTTTATCAACATATTTGTTGCCTTTGCTTTAAAATGACAGTGCAGGGTAGATAAGACGTGAAAAGGCTATTAAAAGTGAAACATTTGCTATTTGAATTTTCTCATAAAAAGTTTATTCCTGTTGCAAGATAGCCAAGTCCACAAACTATACATGATATACTTTTAATTACCTTTAGATACCTTTAAAAGCCCAACTACTAACTAACATAACAAAAATTACTGAGTTGTTGGCAAGTCTGTGCTATTGACCTGGTAAACGCTTGTGCAGGAAGATGGGGATTCTGTTAAAATTAAGCAAGGAGACAACAGGTATTACATTGATGGATGCTATTAGTATAGAATTCCTAGTCTGTAATAAGGCTGGAAGTAGCTGGGCCTGCAGTGTCATCTTTCATTAGCAGAAATTGTACTGGCCCATAAATAGCAAGTCATAGTTGAGTATACTTTATAGCATTTTAAATAATTTGAGAGACAAGTATTAGTGTGTGTTTCTACTGAAAATATCAAGTAGTTACAAAGTTGGTACTACCAGCAACAAGACATAAGAATTTAATCCTGAGATCATTGCCCGGCGCCACTGCCGTAAGTCGGGTCGGCGTCTTGCCGCATCACGGAAGATAGCGGCCACGGCGGCTACGGTGAACGGGTCGACCACCGTCTCGAGCTCCGACCCGCGGCTACACGGGCGGGATCCTGCAGGCAGCGGCCGGCATGTACGAGCAACTCAAGGACGAGTGGAACCGGAAAAGCCCGAACCCTAGTAAATGTGGAGAAGAGCTGGGCCGCCTGAAGTTGGTTCTGCTGGAGCTCAATTTCCTGCCAACCACGGGGACCAAACTGACTAAACAGCAACTCATTCTGGCCCGTGACATTCTGGAGATTGGGGCCCAGTGGAGCATCCTGGGCAAGGACATCCCCTCCTTCGAGCGCTACATGGCCCAGCTCAAATGCTACTACTTTGATTACAAAGAACAGCTTCCTGAGTCAGCCTACATGCACCAGCTCCTTGGCCTCAACCTCCTCTTCCTGCTATCTCAGAACCGAGTGGCTGAGTTCCACACAGAGTTAGAACGGTTACCTGCCAAGGACATCCAGACCAATGTCTACATCAAACACCCTGTGTCCCTCGAGCAGTACCTCATGGAGGGGAGCTACAACAAGGTATTCCTGGCCAAGGGGAACATCCCTGCCGAAAGCTACACCTTCTTCATTGACATCCTGCTGGATACTATCAGGGATGAAATCGCAGGATGCATTGAGAAGGCCTATGAGAAAATCCTTTTTGCTGAGGCTACCCGGATCCTCTTCTTCAGCACACCCAAAAAGATGACAGAATATGCCAAGAAGCGAGGTTGGGTGCTGGGCCCTAACAACTACTACAGCTTTGCCAGCCAGCAGCAGAAGCCAGAAGACAGCACCATCCCCTCTACTGAACTGGCCAAACAGGTCATCGAGTATGCCCTGCAGCTGGAGATGATTGTCTGAGCCTTGACCAGTGCGGTGGATATGGCTAGTCCAACAAACCCATTATAGGCTGGCCTTCAATAAAGGCAGATTAACCTCTAATGGGCCTGAGTCTCCCCAGTGTGATGGTGGAGATAATTGCTCCTGGAGAATTTGGGTGTTTGGGAAGCCTTTGGGCCCCCTGGGTGAGCATTTCCCAGTTGTCATTGCTCTGGGTTTTAAGTACAGATGCCCAGTGGCCCACAGAACACAGGCCCAGACTGAGGGACTCTTCTAGCCAGCTGTGGATGCGTTTTGGTATTGGGCCGAGGGACTAGATTTTTTTTTTCTTCCAGTTAAGCACTGTGTGTCTCAGTTTTTAAAAAAAATGCTGGCCATGGATTAAATAAAATTTTTTATAGTCTTAAAAAAAAAAAAAGAATTTAATCCTGTAAGAATTTAAAAACTTGAGATGTAATTTATAGCACAGAACTGAGTTGAAATAGTTTTTTTGTATAAGAATAGTAGCAATTATAGCACATTCTCATCACCTCATGAAGAATCCTGTACATTTTCATTATTATTCTCTAATGCTCTCATTTCCACAAACCTAGTTAACCAGACAAATTCATTATATTTGCTTATATTTAGATGTTTGAGGCATTTCACATAATTTACATATTATATATGATTATCATTATATAAGCAATCTTATGTCATTAGCTTGCTTCCCTTCCTACACAGTTTTCCGAGTTCATCCATGTGAAAGCACATATCCATGCTCTATTCCTTTCTGTGGCTGAAAATTATTTAATCAAATAATCATGCCTCATGATCTCTCTGCCTTCACTAACTAATATATATTTCATCTGTCTTTGTCTTTTGGCTGTTATAAACAGTTCTGCAGCAGAAACTACAAAATATATATATATATATATATATATATATATATATATATATATATATATATATATATATATATATATTGAAGAAACCTGAACATCCCCAAAGGAAGAGGCAGGTCATAAAAGAAAAGTGGTAAGAAGGAGAAGTCCAGAGTAACAGCTGGAAAACAAACAATGAGATAGGAAGAACATTTCTTTAGTGACCAATAATCCCTCTAAATGAAAATGAGTTAAACTAGTCAATACGAAGACTTCTAGTGGCAGAAAGCCCTTTAACAATCATACCAACTCTTTGCTACTTATGAGAGACACAGTTTAGCTTAAAGGATACATAGAAGCTGGCAGGTAGGTGTTGAGGATGGTCCATAGATGGTAACCAAAATACAGTATGAAAGGCTGTGTGTAAATGAAGAAACATTATCTCAAAAAGGTCATAAGAGGTTACGAGGCCATCATATTATAAAAGGGGAGGTCAAATTATAGGCAAAATGTAATAATTATCAATACGTATACATTAAGGTTTCAAAAATATGTAACAAATATTAGTCGAACAGAAGGGAGAAATAACATAGCTGTAATATAACAATCGGCAATGTTAACATCCCACCATCAACAATCCGCATCAGCTAGATAGAAATCAGTGGATATAAGACTTGTATAACATAGCAGAGAAATTGGACCTAACAGAAGTATGCAGAGCATTCCATCAACAAATGAGAATGCATGCTTCTTTCAACATATTGTGGGATAAACCACTTATTAGAGAGCCAAAGAAAATTAAAAAAAAAAAGGACTATAGTACATAACCAAAAGTGAATAATATAAGAAAAATTGGAAATTCATAAACATGTAGAAATTAAGAAATTAAATCCTAAATAACTAAAGGGTCAAATTTTAAAGCATGAAATAATGATATAGAAAGAAAGAAAGAAAGAAAGAAAGAAAGAAAGAAAGAAAGAGAGAGAGAGAGAGAGAGAGAGAGAGGAAGGAAGGAAGGAAGGAAGGAAGAAAGAAAGAAAGAAAGAAAGAAAGAAAGAAAGAAAGAAAGAAAGAAAGAAAGAAAGACATATATACATATGCTGGGATATTATGAAAGTATTTCTAATAAAACTAATAAAGAAAATAAAATTAATAACATACTGCTACCACCTCAAGGGACTATAAATAGAACAAAAAAGCAAGATAAGAGAAAAAAAATAATGACTCAAATGTAAAGAAATGAGACAGAAATAAGAGGAAGATGAACAAATTCAATAAAGATAAGTGAACTTTTTATTAGATATTTTCTTTATTTACATTTCAAATATTATCCCCTTTCCTTGTTTCCCCTCCAAAAATCTCCTATCCTGTTCCACTTCCCCCTGTTCCCCAAACCACCCAGTCCCACTTCCTACCCTGGCATTCCCCTACACTGGGGCATAGAACCTTCACAGGACCTAGGGCCCCTCCTCCAATTGATGACTGACTAGGCCATCCATAGCTACATAAACAGCTAGAGCTACATGTCCCACCATGTTTTTTCTTTGATTGGAGGTTTCGTTCCAAGGAGCTCTGGGGGTACTGGTTAGTTCATATTGATGTTCCTCATATGGGGCTTCAGATTCCTTCAGCTCCCTGGGTAACTTTCTCTGGCTCCTTCATTGGGGACCTTGTACTCCATCCAATGGATGATCGTGAGCATCCACTTCTGTATTTGCCAGGCACTGACAAAGCCCTCAGGAGACAGCTATATCAGGCTCCTGTCAGTAAGCTCTTGTTGTGATCTGCCATAATGTCTGGGTTTGGTGGTTTTTTATGGGATGGATCCCCATGTGGGGCAATCCCTGGATGGTCGTTCCTTCAGTCTCTGCTCCGAACTTTTTCTCTGTAACTCCTTCCATGGGTATTTTGTTCCCCTTCTAAGGAGGATTCTGAGCTTCTGGGCTAATATTCACTTATCAGTGAATGCATATCCTGTGTGTTCTTTTGTATTGGGTTAACTCACTCAAGATGATATCCTCCAGATCCATCCATTTGTCTAAGAATTTCATCATCTTCAACAAATGGTGCTGGGTCAACTGGCAGTTAGCATGTAGAAGAATGTGAATTGATCCATTCTTATCTCCTTGTACAAAGCTTAAGTCTAAGTCCTAGTTTCTTGAGGTGTATTTTGGTCTCTGTGACTTTGAATATCTCTTCTTTCACCCCTTCTCGGAGTTTCTATACCCGTACCCCTTTCCAAGAACTTGTCTTGTCGTAACCGAACACGACATTCTAGTTCTTAGGTGTTTACCCTGGAATATTTTAACGTTTCGAAGACATTCCGTTTCCCGTCACAGTTATTCTGGAAAAGGCCACCAACAGATTGGGAAAGGATTTTTACCAATCTTAAATCTGATAGGGGACTAATATCCAATATATACAAAGAGCTCAAGAAGCTGGACTCCAGAAATTCAAATAACCCCGTTAAAAATGGGGTACAGAGCTAAACAAAAAATTCTAAACTGAGGAATACCAAATGGCAGATAAGCACCTGAAAAAATGTTCAACATCCTTAATCATTAGGGAAATGCAAATCAAAACAACCCTGAGATTCCACCTCACACCAGTCAGAATGGCTAAGATCAAAAATTCAGGTGGCAGCACATGCTGGCAAGAATGTGGAGAAAGGGGAGCCATCCTCCGTTGCTGGTGGGACTGCAAGCTGGTACAACCACTCTGGAAATCAGTTTGGCATTTCCTCAGAAAATTAGGCATAGTTCTACTGGAAGATCCAACTATACCACTCTTGGGCATATACCCAAAAGATGCTCCAACATGTAATAAGGACACATGCTTCACTATGTTCATAGCAGCATTATCTATAATAGCCAGAAGCTGGAAAGAACCCAGATGCCCCTCAATAGAGGAATGGATACAGAAAATGTGGTAAATTTCATAATGGAGTACTAATCAGCTATTAAAAACAATGAGTTTATGAACCTTTTTTGAAAAAAGAAATGTTGTCAAATTAGCTAGCAGCACTGAGAAAATGACTAAAAACCTATAAGTAAAAGATTAGACATTACTACAGATGCCACAGGAATGACTAATGTACCTACTATAAACCAGCAAATTTAGAAACCTAAAATTCCTAAAAGTTTACAACTGCCAAGCATAAGTCATTTAAAAATCAAACATGAAGAGAATAAACTACTACACAAGAAAAATACATTCCTAACTCAAAGTCTCCCAAGAAACATCTAAAATTTGGTGGCTTCACTGTGGAATCTACTGAAAATAAAGAATAAATACCAATACTTTTCAAAGTTCAAAAAATTGAACAGGATATTTTCCAAACTTATTTTGATAAAGCAATGTGTGTCAATGTACTTCCAACAAACATTAATGAAGCAAGAAAAGAAAATTACAGGTCAGTGTTCCTGATACTGAAGCAGTCAGCAAATTACCAACCTGTTACCTACATCAGTGCTACAAAACTACACAACCTAGGAGGTGTATAAATAGTTCAACATATACAAATCAAAACAACTCATATACCATTCCATATCAAGAGATATAATTATCTCAAACAAAATAAGCATCTGAGAAAGTGTACTTTCATGATAAAAGAAAAAAATTACAGTGATATATATATATATATATATATATATATATATATATATATATATATATATATATATGAAGTTCTGGTCATTGTAATAGGCAAGAATAAAAGTAAAATACAGGCACTTGTAAATAAAAATATAACAAGATGTTTTGGTTAGACAGAAAAATCTAAGAGTGCCAGTTTTAAATATCAGAATAGTAAATCAGCATGTCAGATTACATTGCCATTCATGGAAGCTGATATTGATTGAAATCTCTGTACTACCCAAAGCTGTCTGAAGATAATAAAATGTCTAATATTTTTCACATAGGTACAAAAACTAATCCTCAAACTCCTAAAAAGCTATAAAAGCCCTAGGTAGATAAAACAGACTTGAACATGAAGCAAAAAAAAAAAGCATCACATTTCCTAATTTTGAATTATATTATAAAATTATGATAGTGAATCTACTTAAAGTCAAAGACACAGATCAATGGAACAGAGTAGAGAGCACTTTATCCAGAGAATCAGGTAGACTAACTGCTTATCTGCACCTCTTTCTCCTCTCCTCCAAATCCATTGTCCCATTATTATCTCCAGTGATGTAACAGCCCACCTGCTCCAGCCTCCCCTCCACTGGTGCCCTATCTCCAGTGGATCAAGTATATCCTCTCCTCCAACCTTCCTCACCACTGATCCTATTATCCTATCCCCCAACTTCAGCTGCCATTCCCTAGGAATCCTCCAGCCAAGCCTACCAGAAAAGCAAGTAGGACAGTGAAGTAGGTAGAAAAGATCCAGATTCTCAGTCTGTCTCCTTTCCTCAGTATCCAAGCCCCCAGCCTCAGCCCCATCTCTATAGCAAAACTTCTGCGGTGACCTCTCCTTGTTCTCTGGCCCCATTCCCAGGGTGAAAAAAAGCAGATCCTAGTAGATCACACTGCTTTCCCCTCTCCTGTGGAAACCCTCAGTCTCTGAAGCCCATCCACAAAGAAGCCATACTATTTTCAAGACTAAAGACTTTCTGCAATCTGACAGCAAATCCTCATTGCTAAAAACAACACATATACAATTCATTAAACAAGAAATTGAACTGATGTCTCTATAGTGCCTTCACCCCTACATGCTAGCATCTTTGGTACATGAAGTTACTCTGAAAGCTACCAGAAAAAAGAAAAGAAAAGAAAGGAAGAAATGTAAACACCAATCCAGCCACAAATTTGATCTACAAAGACGTCCTGCCTTTAAGATATGCTATGCTAGTGCAATGCTTGCACAAATCTCATAGGAGTAACCAACCAATATCTGACATATCTTATGGCCAAGTCCACAAGATGGCACCCATACCCTACACTGCTTGGGTGACCAAGACCCAGAGACTAGATAACCCAGAGACCTGGGGCAAAACTCAATACTACTATTATAAAATAAAATAAAATAAAATAAAATAAAATAAAATAAAATAAAATACATAACAACAAAACGAGCCCTAATGACCTTTTGCTGCACTCATATATCAGTCCCTTGGTCAGCCATCATCAGAGAAGCTTCTTCCTGCAGCAAACAGGAACAAATTCAGAGACCTAAAACCATACATTATGCAATAAGCAGGAGACTCTAATTATGATTTCTCCATTAAATCCCTCCTCTTCAGGTTTTGGGAGCCCTGAAAAGGAGGAAATGGTAGGAGTGTAAGGGGAAACAAGGAAACAAGGACCTCTCTGTCAAGAAAATAATGCACATATAATGAGACTTAGGCAGCATGCACAGGGCCTGATAGGTCTGAAGTAGATACATTTACCCATCCCTAACCCAGAAACAATCTCCAATTGATAACCATTTTCAAACAAAAGTTTAATTTTCTCCAAATGATTCTTTTTTTTTTTGGCTTTTTGTTTTGTTTTGTTTTGTTTTGTTTTGTTTTGTTTTGTTTTGTATTTGTTTGTCTGTTTTCTTGTGGGGTGGTATTTTTATTTTTATTTTCTCAGGGTAAGTTTGTGAAAGTTCCAAATAAAGTTGTTATACCAACTAATTGAAAACTTTGATCATATTCTGAGAGTCTAATCAAAGTTGTGACTATTATAAATATTCTATGTGTGCATGGAGAGGGGTATGTTGCTTTTGTCAGTCTCCCTATGCCCATGAGGCATGTAGCCACTGGAACATATCTACCTATTAAAAGTACAATAGTAAATTAAAGGGTCCCACATTGCATTCACACAGGTTGACTTTTTCTTCCTCATAAACCTGTGCTATGAAATTAAGTTTCCTCAGCCACATTCTTCACCCTCATACACTGCCCCTGTCACCAAACTGAGAAAAATTACTACAAATATATGAGGAATCCCAGTTTTAGTAAGAAGTATTTGCTTACTAGAAGGTTCTCTCCAAGGGATTCTAACTGGAGAAACTACTCTTAAGAGTAGGCTACATCCCAGCTTTATATGTCCAAGAAAAACCAAACTCAACTACATCATCATAGGTTCCTTATGTTATAACATCTGTAAGAACTTTCTTTTTAAAACTTAATATTGACTTTATTTTTTTTCTCTTTAATCTTAGAGGTTTTATATATATATATATAAAATGGCTTTCAGGTTACTGTTTTTATAGAAGTTTTATAGAAGTACTGGTTATGTGAATAAGTGGGTCTCTTCATCTGTATTTGTTTTGTATGCCTTTGGGGGGCTTGTTTTTTTCTATTTGTTGTTTTGTCTTGTGCCAATATATTAATTTGGTTTTATCTTATTATATAGTATTTTAGTTTATTATTATCCCTCAGAACCCTAATTGTTTTTTAATGAGAGACAGAAAAGGGGTAGAAAATGGAGAGAAAGAGAGATGGGGTGAAACTGGGGGATAAAAGAAAGGGAAACTGTAATAGATTATATAGAATAAATTATGTAGCCTTCTGGTCTGAGCCAGGGCCCTGAGCAAATATTGGATAGTAGCTCCTCACCCAGTCCCACAACACCCATAGGAAGCTCTACATCCAGGTTCTCTAACACACTCAGGAACATAGTTGAGAAGGCTACAACATCTACCCCAACACCAGGAATAACTGGGATCCCCCCCGCCCCCAGGATCCAGGGACAAAGGAATCACCACCATGCCAGTGGCATGGGCTCCTTTCAGTCTGAGCCAGTACCCTGAGCAGGTCAAGTAACATATAAAGGCAGACCTATCAGAATTACACTAGAATTCTCATCAGAGACTATAAAAGCCAAAAGATCCTGGACAGATTTCATACAGACCTTAAGAGATAACAAATGCCAGCCAAGGCTACTATACCCAGCAAAACACTAAATTACCATAGATGGAGAAACCAAGACATTCCTTGACAATAACAAATTTACACAATATCTTTCCACAAAATCTGCCCTACAAAGGATGAGAGCTGGAAAACTCCAACACAAGGAGGAAAAATACACCCTAGAAAAATCAAGAAATTAATCTTCTTTCAACAAATCCNCCAGCCAAGGCTACTATACCCAGCAAAACACTAAATTACCATAGATGGAGAAACCAAGACATTCCTTGACAATAACAAATTTACACAATATCTTTCCACAAAATCTGCCCTACAAAGGATGAGAGCTGGAAAACTCCAACACAAGGAGGAAAAATACACCCTAGAAAAATCAAGAAATTAATCTTCTTTCAACAAATCCCAAAGAAGATAGCCACACAAACATAATTCCACCTCTAACAACAAAAATAACAGGAAGCAACAATCACTATTCCTTAATATCTCTTAACATAAATGGACTAAATCCCCCAATAAAAAGACATAGATTAATGACTGGATATGTAAACAGGACCCAGCATTTTGCTGTATACAGGAAATGCAACTCAGTGACAAAGACAGACTCTACCTCAAAGTAAAAGGCTGGAAAAAAATTCCAAATAAATGGTCCCAAGAAGCAAGCTGGAGTAGACATTCTAATATTGAATAAAATCAACTTTCAACCAAAAGTTATCAAAAAGGATAAGGAAGGAGACTTCATATTCATCAAAGGAAACGTCTACCAAGAAGTCTCAATTTTAAACACAGGTATTTCAAATGCAAGGGCATCTACATTCATTAAAGAAACTTTACTAAAGCTCAAAGTACACCACATTGCACCACACACAATGAGAGTGGGAGACTTTAACACCACACTCTCATCAATGGACAGATCAAGGAGAAAGAAACTAGAGACAAATAAACTAACAGATGTTATGGACCAAATGGATTTAACTGATATCTATAGAACATTTCATCCTAAAACAAAACTATATACCTTCTTCTTAGCACCTCATGGTACCTTCTCCAAAATTGACCATATAATTGGTCACAAAACAGGCCTCAACAGATATAAGAAAGACAAAAATAATCCCATACCTTTTATCAGATCATAATGGACAAAGGCTGGTCTTCAATAACCACAAAAACAACAGAAAGCCCACATACACATGGAAGCTGAACAAGGCTCTACTCAAAGATAACTTAGTCAAGAAAGAAATAAAGAAAAAAAAAATAGAGGCTTTTTAGAATTTAATGAAAATGAAGGATCACCATACCAAAACATATGGGGCACAATAAAAGCAGTGCTAAGAGGAAAACTCATAGCTCTAAGAGCCTCAAAAAGAAACTGGAGAGAGCATATACTATTAGCTAAACAGCACACCTGATAGCTCTAGAAGAAAAAGAAGCAAATACACCCAAGAGGAGAAGACGGCAGGAAATAATCAAACTGAGGACTGAAATCAACCAAGTATGGAAAGAAAAAAAAAAAAAACTATACAAAGAATCAACAAAACCGGGAGCTGGTTCTTTGACAAAANAAAAAAAAAAAAAAAAAAAAAAAAAGAAAGAGAGAGAGAGACAGAGACAGAGACAGAGAGGGAGGGAAGGAGGAAGGAAGGAAGGAAGGAAGGAAGGAAGGAAGGAAGGAAGGAAGGAAGGAAGGAAGGAAGGAAGGAAGGAAGGAAGGAAGGAAGGAAGGAAGGAAGAGAAAACTGGACATAGTAATACCTAAGGACCCAGCTGTACCACTCCTGCCATATACCTAAAAGATGCTCCAACATGTAATAAGAACACATGCTCTACTATGTTCATAGTAGTCTTATTTATAATAGCCAGAAGCTGTAAAGAACCCAGATGCTCCTCAACAGATGAATGGATACAGAAAATGTGATACATTTAAACAATGGAGTACTACACAGCTATTAAAAACAATGATTTCACAAAATTCTTAGGCAAATGGATGCAAGTAGAAAATATCATCCTGTGTGAGATAACCCAATCACAAAAGAACACACATGGTATACACTCACTGATATGTGGATATTACCTCAAAAACTCAGAATACCCAAGATACAACTCACAGTTGGTGCTGGCTCAACTGGCAGTTATCATGTAGAAGAATGCAAATCAATCCATTCTTATCTCCTTGTACAAAGCTCAAGTCTAAATGGATCAAAGACCTCCACATAAAACCACAGACACTGAAATTTATAGAGGAGAAAGTGGGGAAACCCTCAAAGATATGGGCACAGAGGTAAAATTCCTAAACAGAGCAGCAATGGCTTGTGCTGTAAGATCAAGAATTGACAAACGGAACCTCATAAAATTGCAAAGTTTCTGTAAGGCAAAAGATACTGTCAATAAGACAAAAAGGCCAGCAACAGATTGGGAAAAGATTTTTACCAATCCTAAATCTGATAAGGGAGTAATATCCAATATATTCAAAGAGCTCAAGAAGCTGGACTCCAGAAATTCAAATAACCCCATTAAAAATGGGGTAAAGAGCTAAACAAAGAATTCTTAACTGAGGAATACTGAAGGACTGAGAAGCACTTGAAAAAATGTTCAGCATCCTTCATCATCAGGGAAATGCAAACCAAAACAACCCTGAAATTCCATCTCACACCAGGCAGAATGGCTAAGATCAAAAATTCAGGTGACAGAGATGCTGGCAAAGATGTGGAGAAAGAAGAACACTCCTCCATTCCTGGTGGAATTGCAAGCTTGTACAACTACTCTAGAGATCAGTCTGGTGGTTCCTCAGAAAACTGGACATAGTACTACTGGAAGATCCAGCAATACCTCTCCTGGGCATATGCCCAGAAGATGTTCCAACTGATAATAAGGACACATGCTCCACTATGTTAATAGCAGCCCTATTTATAATAGCCAGAAGCTGGAAAGAACCCAGATGTCCCTCAACAGAGGAATGGATACAGAAAATGTGGTACATTTACACAATGGAGTACTACTCTGCTATTAAAAACAATGAATTTATGAAATTCTTGGGCAAATGGATGTATCTGGAGGATATCATCCTGAGTGAGGTAACCCAATCTCAAAAGAAGTCACTTGATATGCACTCACTGATGAGTGGATATTCGCCCAGAAACTTAGAATACCCAAGATACAATTTGCAAAACAAGAAAATCAAGAAGAAGGTAGACTAATGTGTGGATACTTCATTCCTCCTTAGAATAGGGAACAAAATACCCATGGGAAGAGTTCCAGAGACAAAGTTTATAGATAAGACAAAAGAATGGACCATCCAGAGACTACCCCACCTGGGCATCCATCCTATAATCAGCCACCAAACCCAGACACTATTGCATATGCCAGCAAGATTTTGCTGAAAGGACCCTGATATAGCTGTCTCTGGTGAGGCCATGCTAGTGCCTGGCAAATATAGAAGTGGATGTTCACAGTCATGTATTGGATGGAACACAGGGCAATGGAGGAACTAGAGAAAGTACCCAAGGAGCTGAAGGAATCTGCAACCCTATAGATGGAACAACAATATGAACTAACCAGTATCCTCAGAGGTCGTGTCTCTAGCTGCATATGTAGCACAAGATGACCTGGTTGGCCATCATTGGGAGGAGAGACCCCTTGGTCTTGCAAACTTTATATGCCCCAGTACATGGGAACACCAGGGCCATGAAGTGGGAGTGGGTGGGTATTGGAGTAGAGGAGGTAGAGTGTATAGGGGACTTTCAGGATAGCATTTGAAATGTGAATGAAGAAAATATCTAATAAAAAAAATGAAAAAAATGAATGTATCTCTTTGATGGTTATCTTTAAAGGGCCTCTTGAATAAAACAAAGATAAAGAAGAAAATCCAAACTGTCAGGGTAAGACTAACATAAAGCGAACCAGACTCATAAATCTTTGCTTTCTTACTTGGTCTTTATCTTAAATAGAATTTGAACTGTGGGAACATTACAGTTGAGATTGATAACACAGTTGCAAAAGGATTCTGCGTATAGTTCTGATCATATCCACAAGTGTTTAATATGCTTGACTCATCCAGTCTGGTGGCAGCTGGTCTTCCTGGGGGGGAGCAAGGTGCTGCTGAATGAAGAGAGGAGAGAGTCCTGACCAAATCTAGTGAAATGGCTTAGGCTCCCGAGTTTCTGGAGATAGAGTTCATAGTCCTCAAGGTCAAACAAAGAGTTAGGTGATAGACAGAGCTTAGCTCCTTTAGCTTAGGTCTAGATCATTCAGCTCAAGAGATTGGGAATAATCTAGATTGATAAGACTTTGAAAGAAGTCATTCTTATTCTCAGCAACTCTGCAAAGCATTTGACTGTGTCTGACTTGAGTGACACTGATATTCATTAACAGAAAAAAAAAAAAAAAAAAAAGTTCCTGATTCCTGGACAGATGAACTCCAATAGACTAAGCTATGAAAAAATGTGTGTAGGCAAGTTAGAATTAGGAGAAGCTAAATGTTAGCCCAATGGAAGTAACTGAATGTAGAATTATAAGGGATTTGCATATGCATTGCCTCCTTGTATTTTTCAACCTGGCAATCTGGCTATTTTATTTCGCCTGCCTCTGGTAGTTGTGGATAAAAGGCAAGGCATAATTATATTGACAAGAGTAAGCCATTATTTGTCTGATGGGTGTGGGACTCATTTCCTGGAGGGATGGTAAGCAGTAAAAACAATAGTAAAACTTACTGAGAGACTTATTTATATGGCAAGGACTGCTCTACTTTACACTTTCAACAGCTGCCACGTCTACCCATGCTGAGGGAGAAAAGCAGAGTTCCAGAGAAGACTCACTGCTCAACCCACACAGTGGGGAGTCCCAGTGATCCAAGTGCAGTTGCCTACAGTGCCTCCCCAAATCAGCCTCAGCCTCTCTTTCATTCCTACTCTCCCTTGAGCTATATAACCATCTTTGTGTGCAGTTCTGTGTATGTGTGTAGGTCAGAAGACAACTAGTGGGAATTATTTCTTTCCCTCTACCATGTTATTCCAAGAGATCAGATTTAGATCATCAAATAAGCAGCAAGTACCTTTACCTACTAGGCCATTTCACCAAAATTTCATTTTTAAAAGAAAATCAATTCATGAGAAGAAAATCCAACTATACCCTCTGTGGCATAAAGTGTCCTCTCATTAACAAAGGGCTATTTAATAGAATAATAATATATTTCAATAACAACATGGGTAGTTTGGAAAAAAAAACTGTGTTTCTAAAAGAATTATGTATAAAGGTCACTAAATCAAAACCTTTAGATATCATTTAAAACTGCAGTATTCTCAAGAGGCTGTTCAATTCACATAGAGCTAACCTTCCAAGTAAAAGGCACAAAACTTAGTTATAAAACAGAATGCTTATTAAACAGATGCTTAAATAAATGTCCTCATATGGTCTGCCTATTCTCTCTCTCTAGATGTTCTGTTCTCCCCTTTCACCCCAAAAATAAAGATTTCAGTTGCATATGCTTTTCAACACAAGAGGGACAGTGGTATTTATTGTTAAGCATAAAAGTGTACTTATCTACTAGATTTTGGGTTTTTTCTTCTACTTGAAAATTTAAAAGAGGATGCTTGAAAGACCTTGACCACAGAGAATTAGAGACCTTATGGTTCACCCCAGCATAAGAACACCGTTTCTTACTCTGAAGAAGGCAGACAAGAACTACTGCCTCATTCCTGTTACTGTAAGGAAGAGGAAGTCCAAGTTGCAGAAGCAAATGTCTTAAGTATTTGCCTGTGCCCCACATGCATCACCCTCCCCTGTACAGACTTTGACTGTCCACCTGCAAAATTGTTGCTCCTGAGTCCAGAACCAGATCTGAGCTTTAGTGAATCAATTAAGGTCACTGTCATGTCTGAAGATACAAAAGTATCACCTCTTTCCTACCCAGTAACAGAAATCAGTGAGAGAGAGGATCTTGTTACAGTCATGTGGCCTTACTACACCTGAGTAGATGAGAATTATCATACAGCAAGGAAGGGAATAGTGACACTACTGCCCTGAAGATCACCATAGTTCTCATGCCCAAATGTCATTTCCTTAGATTTGTGTGAAATATTTATGTTCCATTTTCCAATCTCCAACTCTATGTAAAACATAATGTAAATGAGATAGGATTTATACGGAGTGCTAATCTTAGAAAATCCTCAGCCATTAATCCTGATCTTCCTTTGAGCCTCTGTAAGCCTCTAGGTCTGATAGCAGGGTTGCAGAAACTCAAATCTGTACAGATTTCTCAGCATCAGAACAAGAAGTTCAAAGGGAAAGAGTGACTGCCTCTATACATGGCATGAGTCGTCGTTTAGCTCAAAGTGAACAAGTAAGCACATGTATACTTATAATTCACAATTAAAAATAAGGTAAATAAATGCATAGATATAAAGATGTAATACAAGACTGGTTAAAGGATTCTTCTAAAAAATCACTTTTTAAAATAACATTAATCAATTTGTTGTATAGTAACAATACATTGATACTAATAAAATAAGTAATTGGATTATTGATTACAGTGCCTAACAATGCATCTCTGAGGTAGGGAGAAAATATTATAGCCAATTTAAACATTGAAGAAAAATTTATAAAAATGTGTCAAGTTCCATAAAAGTAGTGGTAAGAGGGAAATGTTTTGCATTAAATACATGCTGTAGGCAAAATGGAAAACCTATGATCAATTATCTAAGATTCTACCAGAGAACTAGAGAAAGAAAAGCAATAGAAGCCTCAAGCAAATAGAAAACAAGGAAGACGAGTTAAAGGAAAAATCAACTCATAAACCTTAGGAAATCAATTCATCAAATGCAGGAAATCAATAAAACCTACTTGAAGGGATCAATAAAGTTGGTAAACCTCTATCAAGAAGAAAAGAAAGAAGACAAAATAACTAATAACTGATGAAAATGAGCCTATCACTTCTGGCCATGTACGCACTAAAGGATTCTGGTTCTCTGCTAAACCACACAGAGCATATCAGTGCATACACAGAAGAATGAAGCCTGAGTCACAGCAGAGTAATCATGAAAAGGAGTACAATGGTGGCCTTTCAAGGGTGATCTATGATAAAATTTGAACTCCAAAGCAGATTTTACATATACAATCTTTTTTTTTAACCCAGAGAAAATATTTACTTTTTTTTTTAGAGTTAAAACATTTTTGTTAGCAAGCATGATGGTACATACCTGTGCTGTCAGCACTTGTGAGATAGAGATAGCAAGATCAGGCAAGCCACAGCAACACAGCTAGTTTGAACCCCAGCCTGGGCTATATGAGATCCTGACCCAGAATGAGAGAGAGAGAGAGAGAGAGAGAGAGAGAGAGAGAGAGAGAGAGATGAAGGGAGGGAGAGAGGAAGGAAGGAAGGAAGGAAGGAAGGAAGGAAGGAAGGAAGGAAGGAAGGAAGGAAGGAAGGAAGGGAAAAGGAAGGGAGGAAGGAAGGAGAAGAAAAAGAAAAGCAAAGACAGAGGGAGGGATAGAAGGAGGAGGATAGAGGGAGGGAGGGAGAGAGGATGGAAGAAAGGGAGGATAAAAGAAAGAAATAAATAAAGAAACACAGATGAAGAGAGAAAGGGAGGAGGGAAGGAAGGAAGGAAGGAAGGAAGGAAGGAAGGAAGGAAGGAAGGAAGGAAGGAAGGAAGGAAAGAAGGAAGGAAGGAAGGAAGGAAGGAAGGAAAGAAGGAAGAATAGTTAAAGTCCTAGATAATTATCCAAGAAGCATTAACCAGGGTCAAGGTGAGTATAGTTATTACCATAGTGCATACAACAAAAAAGAGCTCCCTCTCACTTTGGGTAGTACAATGTCTTTTCTAACACCAGGCCAGCAGAATAACTGGAAGAAAATAAGAAACAAAAAATCACATTGCCGTCCTGTTGATGAATACATCAGTACCCATAGATAGCCAAGAACCTGCTCTCCTCCCTAGTAGTCAAGATTTATTGAGAAGTAATCATCCCCATGCTACTCTTTCTGTGCTATATTACCTCTCTACTTAGTCATCCCAGCAGCTGCATGCATGTAAATGATCGCTATTATTCCTGTTCTGAAGACAAAATGCCTTGCTTGTGAGGGACTTATGTGTTGCTGAAAAGCAAGGTCCAAACTCACTATGCTTGCTGTCAATCTTGCTTTTACTCCCCCATTTCATTCCAAAGCCTGATGGGGCGACATAGATGGTGTAACAAGTATGATGTAACACTGACTCCTCTTCATAAGGCTATGGAAGTAAATAAGGGTACAGGATTTTCAGCTACATTGTATCATCATTTTGATGCAAGCTTTATTATTGACATCAATGGGTTTATAAACAGCTGTATATAATTAATAGACCCAACTCGGTGAGCTAGTCACACATATAAAGGCTTATGTGATAAACTTACGTCAGTTAAGATGCATATGTCATTTCCTAAGGTTTCTTTCTGTCTTTCTTTCTTTCTCTTTTTTTTTCTCCTTTTGTATGCTTTAACTCTTATTTTGTCATCTTTTTTCTTCATTGAAAATGAATTTCTTTTAATACAATATATTCTGATCACCATTTCTCCTCCCAGATTTGCTGCGCCTCTCAACTCCATGCCCCCCCTCCCCGTTCCTCTCTCTCTCTCTCTCCCCTTCCCCCCTGGGGGGGAGGGGGAGACAAACAAGCACAAAAACAGTGCAGTGACTTGTTATTGTTCTACAGTAAAAAGGTTTAACAAAAATTGACTCTCTTGACAAAAATCCTAGGGACATATTACCTTATCTTTAACTCTAAATTCAACAGTGTGTAGCTTATGCATTACTTGTAACTAATGAAAGAATGAGAAATAGCTCTTGAGCAACATTGCTGCCAAGCTCTTTGCTTACTTCCTTACTTCCTTACTTTCCCTCAATCTCTTTCTTTTTCTAGCTGTTCCTGTTTATTTTCATGGATTTCCTCTTTCTCTATGCCTCTCTTAATTTTACCTTTTCTGAATATCAATACAAACTACTAAAAAACAAATTTAGGGGGGCTGAGGTGATGACTTTATGGAAAAATGCTTGCTGAGTTCAGAACCCTATCACTCTGTAAAATACCAAGCATACTTAGACACATCCAGTGTTCAGTAGTCATGCCAGTAGAAAACACAGTTTGGTAAATTGATTTGTTGTGGGCAGCCATTCCAACTGAAGTGGCAATCTCTAGGCTCAGTAGCACACTGTCCCAAAAATTAAGATGACTGAGAAAGTAAAGGTGCTGTCCACTGAGTCTCTTGACCCAATGTCTGTTGCTGGGGCTCATATAGAAGAAGAGAACCAACAATTCTTTTTTTTTTTCATTTTTTTTATTAGATATTTTCTTAATTTACATTTCAAATGCTATCCCGAAAGTTCCCTCCCCCCTCCCACCGCCCTCTTCCCCTGCCCACACAATGCCACTACTTGGCCCTGGCGTTCCCCTGTATTGGGGCATATAAAGATTGCAATACCAAGGGGCCTCTCCTCCCAATGATGGCCGACTAGGCCATCTTCTGCTACATATGGAGCTAGAGACATGAGTTCTGGGGGTTCTGGTTAGTTCATATTGTTGGAGAAACAACAATTCTTTACATTGTTGATGTTCAAGCAATGTGGCACATATGTGTGCACACATATTCATATGCACATATATTCAAAAAATAATGTCAAAAAACTAAGATAAAGCGTGAGTGAGGAAGATATCTCTAACCTCTACATGACTCCATATAGGCATATTCACCCACCGGTGCACATGAGCTCTCTCTCTCTCTCTCTCTCTCTCTCTCACACACACACACACACACACACACACACACACACACACACACTCACACTTTGTCATAGTCCTCATCTTAAGGGAGGGCAGAAGAGGAAGTGCTGTCACCCTTGACTAAACCCAGGGTGTCCACTGTTGATTGCCTTAAAGTTCATCTTGTTTCCTGATTTGTGTTCACAATTACTGTGCTTGCAGCATTTTTGCATGTGTGCATACATGTAGTTCTCTTTAAGATATGTACAAATGTTGATGGAATGTTGCCTTTCTCTGTAAAGACTTGCCAGCTGGTGCCTGGGTGCTTAGAATGCCTATTACTCCTGAATCGAGTGCTGAAAACTTCGTAATGAAACCCAAAAATCACAGAAGCATAAACACAGCTGCTTATGCCCATAAAGCAAGTGCTTTACAAGGGGAAGCATAATCAGTCGAATCGAGTGTTTAGTCAATTACATTAACAGCAGACAAATAGAAATCATATGTACTTGACAGGAGGCCATTTTCAGGAACTTCATATTTGCATGCTGCAAGTGGAAGGAGACATGTGAAAAGAAGAGTCATCCATTATTCATGATGAATAAAATACAAAAGAACCTCTTTAAAGTATCAAAATATATATATCTTTAAAACATAAGGGTTGGGATTTTAGCAACTCATTTTATTTTTTTAAATTGCTTCAGAGTGGCTTTTTCTAGAAGTGGCTTGTATATGACTGTAACCAGAGAAATTATGTGTATTTTAAACATGGAAAAAATTGTTTCAGAAAACCATGGCTACATGTGGATTTAGAAAGCTTCAAGAAATATGGTCAGACTACATAGAGTGTGACAGTTGACAATGAAGCTGACTTGTTGAGTTACCTTCAGGTCAAGCAGTGAACTTTATGGGAATCACATAGAAGACCAGAAGTCCAAAAGTCAGACCAAAAAGCTCAAACGCCCTTGTGCTGAATCATTGGTAAATTGATAGAGTCCCAGAGAACCTAGGAATACTGCCTGTTCTGAGACTAATGGATTCTGTTCCTGAGACTGGGGTCCAAGCACTGGACCATTGCCAGGCCATCCACCCAAGCAGCATACTGTAAAGCTGTTCTCCTTCACTTTTACTGACCGACATCTGTTTAATGAGTTTGGAGTGAACTGTCTTCAAGTTCTAGGAATATTGCCCTGGTTCTGAGTCTGTGGAAAAGGGAGAAAAGGTTGTTACAAATGTAAAGTAAAGGTTGTTACTAATATAAAATTAACTGTAACAGTGATAAATCAATAAAATGATATAAATAGGAACTGAAAAGTTTCAAGATCATTTTTGATACCATTTCTCAATTCATAAGTATAAGATGTGGGTTGTGTGATGAGCCATAATCTGGTAACAGCAAGTAAGAGTCACGTGCATCAGAAGACATCTTGGCATTCCAATCTGAAAGAGCCTGAGAATTGCACTTTTGACATGCTTTTCAGAGACCCCTGGCATTATGGGACTTGCCCTTTTTCATTGTTATCTTATTTACATATATATATATATATATATATATATATATATATATATATATCTCAGGAACTGAACCTAGATCCTCATGAATATGCTGGGACATGTACCTCATACTGGCCTATATTATTAGCCCTTTTATCATTTTCAGATAGGTTCTCACTAAGTTGCCCAGGTGGCCTTGAGCTTGTGATTCTCCTGCCTCAGCCTCTGGAGTAACTTGGATGACAGAATTGTACCAGTTCCAGGTGTGGCCTGAATTATGTCCCTGTCCAATTAATCCCAGAGAGAACAAGGTAAGAGTTTTAAAGAATTGAAGAATATAATGTTTTGTCCTCTCAAATAGTTCTAATCACTCCCTTCCAGATGATATCATGTCCACACATAGATAGGCAGAACTCCTATTTCTGACCTAACCTGCATCATTTGACAAGTGCTCCTCAGAATGGTCACAGATGCCAATTTAATGAGTCAGAATTAATGAGCCTTTAATTCCCCAATACCATCTCCCTAAATTCCACCCATTCCTCTACACTTCCTCAATATGTCCTTGGAACTACCTTCCACAGAGATAATGTTCTCTTGACATCATAGGTACTCTGTCCCTATTGTATGTGACACCCCATGTTATCATTCCTACTAAACCAAAATCATGCTTGTGTGGTAGAGATGAGATGAGAACAGCATCAATCCCCAAGTGGTTAAGGCTCAGTATCTTGGTAGATACTGCCTAGAATGCAGACAAAGACATGGGTTGTGAAGGATATCATATCATATTATGTCTCCTGCCACCAAACCCCTGGGAAAGTCTCTCCATCTAGCTAGTTACTATGGGTGGGTTGTGAGTGTGTTTATAAATTCTAGCAGTTGTTACATATTTTCCCCATGTTGGAAAAAGAATAAGAAGATGTGAGTCGTGCTACCTTCCCGCCGGCAGGAACACACACGAACACCAGATTCAGAGTTCTTCTATAGTATGCTCTTTATTGAAGCCTTGAAAGAGGAAGACCCAGAGCCCAGAAAAGCCTCGGCTTATAAAGCCAAGGAGGAGACGTGTCTTAACTGGATTGGCTGCTGGGCCATCACTCATATTAAGCCCCCGGCTGGGCGGCGGTTAAGCAACAGGCGCATGCACTTTCGGTTTGTTTACTCCCTCTATACTGGGGTGGTAACAGGATGTCGGCGCCATCTTAGAATGGCGACTGAGTCGACTGGGGCACGGCCCTCTACAAGAAGAATCTTCATTTCATGTCAAAGATTAGCCAGTTTGAATCCTGGAGCAAGTGACCTCACATTCTGGGGTTCTGTTTTCTTGAGTAATGATAGGACCAAGAGTCTCTTCCTACAATCAATGTAATTTAGGGGGAATATGCTTAATGTTTTGGTCCCATTTCTAAAGAAGTGATAAAAAGAGTCATCCCAGAGAGTTCTTGGGTAAAACGTTAATATAACATGTGAAATAATACAGTGTCTTGATCAAAGTAAGTTTTACTATTTAATAAATGTTTAGAGAGGCTCTCATGATACAGTCTAGGCTGTCATTAAACACTTAATCATGCTGCCTCAGACTCCCAAGTTCTGACATTATAGGTGAAGATAAGTTTTCTATCAATATTATATACTATTATATTTAGGTAGAAGTGCGATTGTAGATGTGCAAAATACATTGAAATAATAAAAAAGAAGATGTTCCTATGAAATGAGAAAGATATTATCTATTTAAAGCTATGTAACAAATCATCCCAAAGTTGAGCAGCTGGAATATGCGATGTTTACTGTCTGACATAGTGTCTGGAAATAAGTGACTTAGGCTTGCGGTTTAATAGAATATCAGGCATTTGCCAAAGCCTAAGAGTGGGAGCATTCATGCCAAAAAGAAGCCACAGATCCTCTCTCTCTCTCTCTCTCTCTCTTCTGTGATAGTGTAAGCATTGGGCTTGAGTGGGAGAAAGTTCCAACTACCCAGTATGCCATTGCTCCCATGGGACAGGTGCCAGTCAAGGACCCAATACATCCCTTCAATGTTGAGAAATGACGGAACAAAAGGTTCTTTAACCTTCAGGAGCTGAATGAACATTGAACGGAACAGGAATAGAAAACTTCAGTCAAATTTTAGTGTTTAGTAAAGTTTCTCCAATTTCCTCCAAGAGACCTTGGCCCGCCACACTTAAGAGAGACCTTAACTAAAGAGAGCTGTGGCTATAAATGTAAGTATGCATAAAAACCAGGCTGGCTGGTGTCTAAGTCCTCCACCGAAGCACCCCTAAGAGAAGGCAATGTACTGGCAGCACTGTACCTCATCTGTTGCAGGAAGAACAGTGTTCCCTTGTGAGGTTTGTGTGGCAAAGTCTCAAAAATCACAGCCGACCTAGAAAACGATAGCTAGACTTTTGCACAGGAACCTAACTCTTCAATACCACAAATGTGGTCTTCTGCATGATGAGTTTGAGGTAGAAGAACGTGGTTAAAACTATATTCTCTATCTGGCTAGCAAAAGTCTAGAAAGTGAATGGAAGTTTGGGCCAAAATGACCCGCTTGAATAGACACATACACATAGGGTCTGGTAAACAGAGGGTATAGAAAGAGAGTCAAGGAGCACTGGGATACCAAAGCCAGACAGAATCTGGGGGCAAGATGTCTTTCTCAAACTGGTCTGTTTCTAGGTGAGGAACTAAGTACTCCCCAGGCCCACATTTTTTTCATTTGTTTCTAATTTGTTCTGGGGAACAAGCCAGGGTCTCTAGGCTTGCAAGGAAAGCATCTTTAGCTGATGGCCCAGCTCACTAGCTCAGTCAGTACAAACATTGCAATACAAACATGGCAATCCAAGTTTAGACTCTCAGGATCCATGTAAATACTTGGGCACAACAGCACATGCCTCTAATTCAAGCACTGGAAAAAGTCAGAGACACTAGAAACCTAAATTTTGTTGGCTATCTATCGAAATTAGTGAACTCTAGGTTCAGAGATTGATCTCATCTCCAGAAACAATGTCTATAGTAATAGAGGAAGACCCTTAACACACACACACATACACACACACACACACACACACACACACACACACACACACACACATCTAAACCCTTATACACACACATACAATTTTTTGAACATCCTTGAGGTCTTAAAATTTTCCAAGAACATAGATGAATAATTATGTATCAGTTGATTGTCTTCTGGTGCCATATGTGTATTACACATGGATTCCATTTAATAAGGGGAAAGGTTTTTCAGCTACCAGAGCAGAGATCCACTATGAACACTTTTGTGAATCTAATATTCTGAAGAGTCCTCTTGTGAAGTACTATGTAGATACTGAACAATAAATGCTGTACAAAATGGTGTATTTGAAATAATACGCTGGGGGTATATTTAGTGTGTCAAGCTTCCTTGTACAACCACTGATGTGCTTTCTGTCACTATATTCACATTTTCTGAAATTTCCAGTTGGTGTAATCATAGCATGTATTCTTTTATTTGGCTTGGTTTCTTTACAATATAGTTATTGTGAAATTCAACTACTCTATTGTGTAGGTCAATACTTTTTCTGAATGTTGTTCTACTGACTTACAGCACTTCTGAAACTTAGTGGTGAGTCTACTGAAGTAGAGAAGCTTCCAGAAACTCTGCAAGCCAGTGAACAATGAAATATTAGAAATGTCCTCTGTTAGTTTCTTGAGATCTGTCTCCCTTAGAGGTCTATTAGTGTGGGGAATTGGGCTACAGGCTGGTCTCCAGTTGAGATGAGGTCTGAACACCGGGAATGGTGATAATTCACCTACATGACATGGTAGGCCTTCCCTCATGCTCCTGGAACTCTGGCTCCTGCCTAAGTTACTGCCCCCACAGCCCCTCACAAGAGAAGCATGGCTAGAAGTCATATAGGCAATGGCCCAAGCTTCTGACCTTCAGGCTAAACTCCTCCCCAGTTACCTAGCAACAGTAAAGACCATTAAAAGGGCTGTTCAGCCCCTCCTGTCCTCTCTCTTACTTGTCTCTCTTACTTGTCTCCCTCTTACCCCTCACTCTTATCCCCTCTCCTCTCTCTTTGTCTTCTCCTCTCCTCTCTCTCTCTTACTCTCTTTCTCTCTAGCCTTTTCTCCCTGCCCCCCTCTCTGGCTATCTTTCTACCTTCTCTTTTTCTCCCTGTCTTTCTATAATAAAGCTGTAAAACCATAGAATGTCTCTACTCATCAAGGCTGCACTCACTCTTGTCAGTGTTGGGAACCTCTTCCCTCATCCCTCTTTCCCATAACCCCGGTGGCTTTAGCAAAGTAGCTCCAGGAATCCCAGGTAGGGCTGCCCCTTGCCACCCCTGGGAAGAGTGGGTCAGAGGCTTAGATGCCCACCAGGGGATGAGTGGAAGGTAGATAGCAGCCCTCCCATACCTGACAGACCAGGGAATAGGTAAAACTCTGGTGGGCTGTGGGTCTTTCACTTCCCCCTCTTCCTCAGGGCCCCCTTTTTAGTTCCCAACATATTATCATTCAGAAGCCTAGACTTTCCTCCAGTGCAGGCTATTTCCTTGGACTTGGTAGAGCATTCACTAGAACTGGTACTGTGAGTCTGTCTGCGTTGGTTGTACTGCAATGAAGCTGACACCAGCCAAACACAGTGTTCTCACAGGTATTCAGTCTGTCCTCCCCAGCAAAGCTTATATCCATCTCATTATGATCACAGGACTCCAGAAGTTAAGCAACCCTACTCTTTTCTGAAAACTGTAATATATATAATGTGTGTGTGTGTGTGTGTGTGTGTGTGTGTGCACGCTCACGTGCCCACGTGAGCAAGTGGGCACACATGTACACATGACTGTGTATGTGTGTATATGTGTGTGCACATATGCACAAGTGTGATGGGAAACATAATTTTAAATTACTTACTGTTACCTATAGCAAGTTGCTCTGTACCATGCCCAGCATTCCTTGGATTACTTATAAGATGTTCTGTCAGGAGCTGGATAATTGTATCGGTGATTAAGAGCACTTGTTGCTCTTGCACAAGACATAATTGATTCTCAACACCCACATGATGGCCAACAACAGTCTGTAATTGCAGTCTCAGGGAATCCAGTGTCATCTTCTGAACTCTGAGCTGTCAGGCATGTGATACACATACATGTACAAAGGCAAAATACTCATACACAAAGAGTAATGGATAAATCTCAACTGTAAAATAAAATATACAGGCTCAAGAAGATAATGAGATGGGAGGCAAGAGAAGAATGGAGGACTCATAATCCTTCTCACAAATAAGGAAACCTCTGTGTGCACAGCTGATCCTTAACTATGTTATTTTAGAGTGTAGCTAGCAACAAACCAGTTTGACAGAAGGACAAGGAGGCAATACCTCAGCCTGACTAAAGAGAAGAATTAAGAAAAGGGATTGGAGGATAAGAGTGTGAGCCCAAGTCTATTACTCCAGCAATCAAGAAACTGAGGTAAGAGCATGACAAGTTCAAGGGCAACCGAGGCTACATAGGACATATCACAAACAAGGAGAGATTACAGCAGTGTGGAGATACAGTCCAGTGGCCAGTCCCATCTAATAGTCCAGGAAGCATTAAGAAGAACCAAGAGAAGCAGTGGCTAAGGGTGAAGAAGACCAGTCTGGGAAACTTGCAAAAGTATTAAAGGAAACAGAGAACCAGCTATGATCATTTAGAAAGTTAAGAGTGAGTGATAATGGATCAGGTAAATTATTTCCAGACTGGGGGTATTGGGGTTCAGTCATTCACAATCTCACCTCTTGCAAATATCCCCCTTTAACTCACACTTGCAATGGATTCCAAAGCCTGCTGTCACACAGGCAATCTGGAAGAGCTGCCTGGGGAATGTGGTAACAGAAGGGAAATATACTTTTCTTATGAGCATCTTTGATGTTCCTGGAAAAGCAATTGTGTGCTTAAAACACTCTTTTGAGAGGGGGCTTTTCTGGTATCTCAGGAACTGATTTATACCCAGATATCTTGCTTAACAGCCAACATAACATATTTTTAAAAATGGTTATAGTTCCAACATAGCTGTGATACCTAGGCTGGTGATAGTCTCAGATGCAGATTAAACAGAAACTGCACTGTGAGTAGCAGTGACTCCTAGCGTAGCCAGAGTAAATGTGCTTTGCCATGTGTTAGAACCCACTCTGAATCCTTCCAGATGTCAGTTCCCTTAGTTCTCACAGCAATCTTTCAAGATAGTCATCAGGGCTCTCATTTACTAACCTGTTTGCATTTCGTTAGGCTGATAATACTGTAGGTAGATGAACAGGTTTTATTTAAGTCCTGTGGTGAGTGTATTAATAGAATTTAGGGAAAGAAATAAAACCAACTCATCAACTGATAAGACTTCAGTAATGACAATATGTACATGTCTTCAATGAGCTTCATTAATCAAAAAAGGAGAAGATTACGTGCTGACAAGAGGGTCTCAGAGTGTCTCTGTAAGGTTTGTGTGTGTGTGTGTGTGTGTGAGAGAGAGAGAGAGAGAGAGAGAGAGAGAGAGAGAGAGAGAGAGAGAGAGAGAGAGAGAGAGATTTGGAAAGAAATCCTGTAATTTGGGAATAGTCATCCTTAAATTACTATAGACGTACAAAGCATAGTTCTGTGATATTTATTTTAAAATTATTTTTAAGTGCATTTAAAAATAAAACGAGATGATTGATGGTGTCTCCATCATGATTATAATTTGTCTTGGTCACTTAGCAAGTTTACACCCTTGTTTGCCCTTTTTCATCTCCGCTTAGAAAATGAAATCAGTCATGGGTAAAATAAACTACATTTGAAATTAGTTTTTACTCAAGGATGGCAATTTGGTTTCATGACCATGCTTCCTGGCTTTAGCTAGCAGCTCTCATACTATGAAAAGATCTCTTTATTAAGTCTCTTTTTATTACAGACAATTATGTATAAACTGCATTTCAAAACTTGTAAGATCTATAATTATTAGGGGTGCTTGTGACACCCACTTCCATGTAAAAAGAATAAGATAAAGTGTATGAGATCTGTGATTTCTCTTTTCACAAGAAATTAATTTGCTAACAGGTGGGTTTTGCCCAAGAGACAAATTTCTTCCTGCCCTGGGTACACTAAGAAGGATGAGAGGCGGGTGTAGGGAGAAGGAAGCATTGCTGGAGAAGTGGCTATGCTATACACAGCATGGAAATGGCTTCCTGCTAAAACTGCCTACTGCACATCTGACCTGGCTCTGACTGGTGTGGCCGGTTCAACAACACTGTGTCTTTTTTTTAATTTATTTATTAGATAATTTCTTCATTTACATTACAAGTGCTATCCCAAAAGTCCCGTATACCCTCCCCCCGCCCTGCTCCCCTACCCACCTACTCCCACTACTTGGCCTTGGCATTCCCCTGTACTGGGGCTTACAAACATTGCTAGACCTAGGGCCTTTCTTCCCCAGTAATGGCCAACAAGGCCAACTTCTAATACATCTGTCTTTAACTCACACTTCAGCATCATGTTGTGTTTTGCCCTGTATTCCTCTCCCCAACTTGCCTGACATCCATTTAACTTCCATAAAGGAGAAGGATAAAGGGAATAGTAACATACTGATAAAGGGATTAACATTACTGTGGCCAAGCCCAGTTGAATGCTGTAATGCAGATGATAAGAACAGGACTTGATCAGGACCCACAGAGGCAGAGCACATGTCTGTCATGTGGAATTTGAAGGACAAATGTCATTGCATGCCTTGGCCACCATGCTGGGTGTGATGGAGCATTGCAATCACCAAGCCTAAAAAGCTTGTCTGCTCCCACTCAGCTTTTCTCTGCTCATCTTCGGAACCCACCACTCTCATAGCTTCTGACAGAATCTAGAGAGAGCAGACTTGCACAGTCTTTAGCCCAAAATCCTCTCCCAATCTACATGTTGGCTCACTTGATGTCGCTTCTGAGATGTCTCCCAAAGCACTGGAATGAAGCCATGAACAAAACAGCAAAACATATCCTTTAAAAAAAATCTCCATTCTTCCCCATACTCAGAATATTCCAACTTGTATGTGTACACCCTGTCTGCTCTGCCCACTTAGTTTGCTATGGATACAAACCACATCTTAGCTTTATCCCTGAGGCTCATTTCTCATTCTTTGGCCCCAACATGATAATCTACAAAATCAATCAGCACTCGTCTGAACTGCCCTACGAAGCTTCTCCTTGGCTTCCCTTCATGTTCTCCTCTAAGCTAAGCCAAGAGAATGACTTCATCTTTCAGGAGTGATTCTTTTAACATACAGATATGAAAATGGTAATGCCCTGCTTAAAAAAATCACTCCACTAGAGCCAGGCGTGGTAGCTCAAGCCTTTAATCCCAGCACTTGGGAGGCAGAGGCAGGCAGATTTCTGAGTTTGAGGCCAGCCTGGTCTACAGAGTGAGTTCCAGGACAGCCAGGGCTACACAGAGAAACCATGTCTCAAAAAAAAAAAAAATCACTCCACTACATTGTGAATCAAATGTTGTGGCTCTTCACTGGGTACAATCTCTTCTTTCTCAGCCCCCAGCTCTTTCCCTCAGCTCTGAGTGCCAGACGTAGCAACACTCACTAGGATCTTATCTAGGTAAGATTCCTCACTCTGTACAGACTTCTTCAATTTGGCTCTGCTTAGTCCAAATCATTTTTAGAACTACTAAAATGTGACCTTTTCACCCTACAATTCTTGACACATTATGCTGACACCTTCATGTATGTGTGTGTACGAGAGAGAGAGAGAGAGAGAGAGAGAGAGAGAGAGAGAGAGAGAGAGAGAGATTTCTACTGCGATTGTTAATTGTGTAATGATCCTTCCCATGTCTGTCTCCACCAATAAAGCAGAAACTATATCCATCTTTTCACCACAGGGATATCTACACTAGTAGGCATTCAGTGAATATGTGCCACAATTTTTGAATATTTTAGAAGGCTATAAACCAGTAATAAGAAATGAAAATTCATCTAGTAAACAATTACAATAAAAGGGGAAATACTCGTGAGCTAATTAGACAAGATCATTTAAGTAAAACTTTTATTGTCCAGATGACAATAATGAGTTAATGAAACTATGGCACATGGAGATGAATACTGAAAATAAATAAGAATAATAAAAAGATATTACAGCCACTCTAGTCTGCAAAGAGTGATGATGAAATGTCATTAAGGATGAGAAATGGCCTTTGTCTGTGTAGCAGGAAACAGGAAACCACACAAGAATTGCAAGTGGCTCTTCTAGGGACCTGTCCAGCACAAGTCTTTGGATTTACACTTTCATTGCAGTCAGAAACTCAAGGCTAAATGGAGTTGTATAGAGAGTTGCATGAAATGCCAGTGGACGATGCTGCAGTCTGATTTTGTTTCTCTAATGAAATACCTAAGGTACAATGACCTTATTAAGAAAAGAGGCTTATCTGATCCATACATTTAAGAGCTAGAAATCCAAACAGCATGGTTTAGGCTTCATTGACAACCCCCACGGTAGATAACAAAATAAGTAGCCAATGTGAAAAGCTCCAAGCAAGAAGCCAGAAAAGACCAGGGTCCACAATATCCACTGTTGATGCACCCTCCCAATAGACTTCTGGATGCTTCACTTTTTATAGTGCCTCCCACCACATCTAGAACTGAAACCCCATCGTGGGAGCCTTTGGAAAACAAAGGTACAAAGTACAGTCCCAGCTGGTAAGTAAAAGAAAATTCTAATATTCATGCAGGAGTCTTACAACAGCCTCAACATCTGGCTTAAGATGCTTACATCTTTGGTAAACTGAGCTGCTTTGTGACTGAGAGAGGCCCATTAGAGACAGAATGTGAATGTCTGCTTCACACACATCCTGTTGATATCTTATTTCAAGAGAATGTTAGTTCCGAAATGACTTGATGGTGCAGAAATGATTTTGTGATGGGAATTTTATGCCTTGCGGTTTAAAATATTCTCAATTATTTTTTAAAAATCACCTGCAATTTGTATTTTTCAATCTCCAGTCTTCTGTTAGTTCCAGAGATGCCCCCACACACACAAACACTGATTTCTGTTTTCTCTCGCAGCCCTCTCCCACCTTCAGCATCTTGTTTCTTATTACTGGAAAAGAAAATGAGATGTATGCTTTTTCTTTAGTCAGTATTGAGAATAGTTTCGTGTTTTAAAAGTTAATTCTCGGCTATTCTTGTAAACCATATTGTGGTTTCTTAAGTGTACCCTGGAACTATTCATAGGACGGAGACAGCATCTCACTCTTGGACATAAATCCAAGAGGACTGAATCGTGTTCTCACACATCCAACCCTAATGTCCACCATGTGTTTATTCACAACAGAAAAAATACTGAAAAGAACCCTAGTGTTTTTAAGACACGTAAAATTTGGAAGAGTATCTAGAAGATCCTGTTCAGGATTATAACGTTTTGCAATAAGAAATTACAGGAACAACAGTTGCTGGATGGCAGAAGTGGCAGGTGGTAAAGAGAGGAGCAGAGTACGAAAGAGAAACTCAAACAGCCTGTGGTAAGAATATTCTGTACTATGATCTATTTCCTAAATGATAGACATTTGGATTCTCTCAGAGGGGTGTGAGTGAGTGAGTGTGTGTGTGGGTGGGTGTGAGTGTGCATGCGTGCGTGCGTGCGTGTGTGTGTGTGTGTGTGTTTATACATGTGTGTTGTCATCCTATTGTGAATAATGCTACTATGAAAATTAAGTTCAAGTCTTTACATGGAAATTTGTTTTTATTTTATTTGGTAGATGCCTAGGAGAAAAAAAATCTTGCTAATCCATGGTAAATTAATATAATTTATTCATGGTATGCTAATGCTTAACTTTATAATAATTACTAAAGTGTATTCCAAGGTTCCCAAGCATTTTAGATCTGTTCAGGGAATAAGCTTGGGATTGTCTGTCATTTTTTTATTACATTTAATTTATTTATTTTTATTTTTTACTGAAAATAATTTTCATACAATATATTCTAACTGAGGTTCCCCTCCTTCAACCCCTCAGAGACCCCCCCTACCTGACCTGCCATTTAAATCCACACTTTTCTCTTTTTCCTTAGTAAAGAAGCAGGCATCTAAAAAGATATAATAAAATAAGACAACAAGTAAATGTGTTATTTATTTCATTAACTCGGGTCATCAGGCTTGGCTATAAGTGCCCCCACCTGCTGAGCAATTTCACTGTTCTGCCCATCACTTTTATAACCATTTTAATACTAAAATTGGTGTCTTACTAATAGCTTTTGTCTAATTTCCCTTATTTAGTTTCCCTTAAATTTAATTTTAAAAAGTGTTTCTTTACTTGCCCTCAGAAATACTGGGCAAGAACTCTACTACTGATTGCTTCCCTAGCCTTCAGTATTGTTTAAGCTTATTTTTCATTAATACCAAACATATTTTTATCAGCTAATTAGTCATCCATATTATTTTGTTTCTCCTAAAAGTGTAACCCATACATAAAAATACAAAATTGTTCTCACTAATAGGGCGCTTGTTCTCACTAATAGGGCACTATTTTTGTTACTTTTCTATTGCTCTGAAGAGACCCCATGTACTAAGGAAGACAATGAGCCTGTTGATTAGTTTGGGAAGAATTGACACTTTAAGAGCACTAAGGCTTCCAGTGTACAAAGATGTTACACCTCGTTACTTGCCAGATGTTCACTGGTTTCTTCTTGCGATGTTCTGGGGAAGAGGTCTTTGCCTCTTTTGTTAGAAACTGATTTTCTCAGAAATTTATGATTCCCAATGCTTAAGAGGTGCCTAATTTCCTAAAAGAGGGAAATTGATATTATAGTTTCTTTTCTGATTGTTCATTGCTGGAATATAGAAATACAGTTAGTTTTGTGTGTGCATATTGTTTTTTAAATGTTGTAAACATTCAAGGGTTATTAGTTTTAGTGATTTTTTTTTATAGAGTCACTAGGAATTTTCCAACTAATACCAAATTATCTGCAGATAAAACAGTTTTGTATTTTCTCCTCTAGTCTGCACATTAATTGCTCTTCTGGCCTTGCAGTGCTAGAAAAAGCCCTGGAACAATGTTCAATGGAAGTAACAAGAGTGGCCATCCAGGAAGCACTCATCTTTCACCAATATCACAGTGACGATGGACTATGTTTGTTGGTGCAAAGTCTATACTCAAGGCAGAACTATCACTGATACCTGGAAAAACTCAAAAGCCATCAAATGCCATAACCACGATTTCCCCTCACTACTCTGGGCCCATGAATAAGTAAGTCCCCATAGCAAATTAATGTTCACCAAACAGCAGGTGCTATTCCTAATTGTCTCCAAAGCTCTTCAACCCAGTAGGATTAATAAATAAATAAAAAGATGTCATCATAACAGTATCGTGGTTTTCCAGGCCTCTGGATATTTCAAAGCCTGCCTCTGCTGTAGAGGTTCAAGAGTGACCCAGCCACTGAGCTCGTTAAGGCATATTAAAAATAATGCTATGAGTTTGTGTCTATCTTCAGGGACTCCAGAGTGTTGGGACAGGTGGAATCACACTGCCCCAGCCAGAAAGTGAAGAGTCAATTAACTGTTTCCCACTAAAGATGTCATTCCACACTGGGGCAAGAACCCACTTTTAAAAATTAATTCAGAGATTCCCAAATGGGAATACACACACCCCATGATGTCAGGTTAGGAATTGGGGAGAACTGGCTTTTTAGCAGCCTACATATTTTGCTTTTGTTTGGAACTAGTACACCATTTGGGCTCAGAGGCACTGGAAGCCCCTGCTGTGCAAAGAGACAGGCTATTTTAAAGGCAGAGGCAGATGGTGGAGGCTGCTTGACTCTCACAACCGGGTAAAAAAAGAATAGCGATGAATGAAATTTGATTTGATTGTTTTTAAGGACAGAAAGAAGTATAATGATAATTGTTTAAGTGTTTTTAAGTGTACATGGAATAAAGAAGTCCAAGCCTTTGATATCAAATGTAGGGATCAAAGGCATGGAGATAAAATGGAATGAATGAGAAAAATGCATTAAAAGAAAATTGAAAAAGTCTTGTCAGGGCAATACTGGGGATCACTGAATGTGGTCTATACAGGATTTCTGGGATTGCTTAGCCTAAAATGACAAATTTAGAGCCTAGAAATAGGCTTATTCAGTAAGTAGAAGGAAATTTAATTGAAGTTAAATACATAGATGAATAAATAGAGGCTTTTGATCAAATGCTAAGTCAGGAGCAGAAGATAAGAAGAGCCGCATTTCAGACAGATAGTAGAAACTTAGGCCTTGATCTCATATAGGTTGGAGCAGGAGGTGGTGAAGTAGTCTTAACGGTTAATAATAATTGTTTAGATTGCTTTAAATTATTTTAATTATCAAAATAAAGATAATTATAAGTTTGTTGGTATTAATGATATTAAAAATCCTCTGGGAGAGAGGTCAAGAAAATAAATTAAATAAATCTATACCTTTAATAATTTTGGGTTACTGGACCAAAGACATGCTATTTTGAGAGAGAGGCTCTGCATTTATACTACCAGGAAAGGAGAAGAGTCTTTGGACCCCTTCCAGAGTGATATGGGTCAGATATGCCATGGAAAGACCCCCCTGAAGATCTTGGCTACAAAAAAGAAATATTCAAGAAAATCAAACAGTACAGGGAACTTGATCTGCTGATTCCTTGACTAGGAACAGCCCTGGATTAGACATGAAAATGTCTCTAGCTAAAACTTCAGCTAAAAATAGACTATCACCAGCTATTCCTGGAGCTGTTTTGGAAACAGCTTTAGGATGTAGGGGGCTGAAACCAAAGGTCATATCAGCAGCCCTGAGGATAAATCTTGCCAGAGGTACATTCTACAAGATATGAATCTCATAACCAAAATTTTAGCACTATAAAGATATTTATATGGATTGTGCAAGGTACATAGAGATGTTAAGGATGAATTTTTGCTCTTCATTTGAGCAAGTGAAAAACAACTATCCTTTTATGAGTTAAGTTTATCAATAACCAATTGTAATAAGTCTTCATTCATGCCATGTGAAGGATGGCACAATGACTTCAAGGATTCCAAAACCAACAAGAATCATTATTGGCTTCAGGCTTTCCATGTGCCCTATCCTGAAGAATATTCCATGAGTGTTTGGAAGGGCTGTGGGAAAAATATTCATATTAACTAATTACAATATAATACACAAGTTGAGATAAAGGAAAATTCAGTATTTTACTAAGTGCTTTGATTTTATGCCTTTTTGTTCTAGCAATTAATGAAAATAAGAAACAAAAGTCTAGTTATAAAACTGTTATTTTAATGATGTATCAATATCCTATTATGGTGTCTTGGTGTCTCTGGTGATATTAACTTCCATTTTTTGTCTTATATTAATATATCTATTCCTAGTATGTTAATTCCTTTTTATTTATAACCAGCTGTGCCTTGGAATGTATATTATATATTTTTATCCAATCTAAGAATATCTGCTTTTTTAATTGCTGTATGATCACATTTGATAGTTATTGATTTCTTTAAAAGTACATTTGCTCCAAACTTTGTCTCTGCACATCCTTCCATGTATATTTTAATCCCTATTCTAGGGAGGAGTGCATTTCATATCTGTTCCCCCTAACAACCTTCTTTTGTGTCAGAATTTTTAGTGTATTGTCTCAATACCTATCAATTTTATAATGTCATTGTTGTGTGTGTTCACATGATACACTAGGAGGGGCACATGCCACACACTTTTGTGCAGATGTCAAAGGACAACTGTGGAGTCCATTCTCTCTTTCTCCTTTGTGTGGAGTCCAGGGATCAAATGAAGTCACCAGCTTTACTATGGCAGAAACCTTTACCTGCTGAGCCTCTTGTGGTTCTTCGAAATGCTTTTGTTTGGGCCGGTTTTGTATACGTGGCCCAGGCTGGTTGGAACTCGTGGCAAACCTGCAGCTTTAGCTTATCATGTGATGAATTACAGAAATTAGCCAAACCCAATCCTTTCTGTCAAACTGACAAGCTTATTTTATGCGTTATTTTCTTAGAGCTATTTTAATAGGTTACTATATTTTCTATTAGGAATATATAATTTTTCACCCTCCACAAGAGGTTAATGCACAGGAGGTAACTTCAGCAAGATAGACATGGTTCTCCTATCTAGGATCTTTTCTTTTTCCTTCTTTGTTATTATTGCCACACATATACCCCACAAATGACACTAATCACCTAGCAGAACTCCATCATAGCAACTGCTATGGACAACTGGGTGCATGTCACTTAAGACAATTAAAACAACAGAATACATTTTATTTAGACATATTACATAATTTCATTTTATGGATTCAAGTTATCATCCTGCATTATTTTCTATTAATCCAAAGATTTTCTTTAGTTTTTCTTGTAAGGCAGATCTAAATTATTTCAGATTTTTCTAGATATACAAATCTTAGTTGACGACTTGTTTTTTTTCTTCCAGTACTTTGAATATCGTAGTCTACTTTCTGCTTTTAAGGTAATCCTAAACAGATCCTATTTATACTTTTTTTTATTAGATATTTTCTTAATTTACATTTCAAATGCTATTCCGAAAATCCCCTCCCCCCTCCCCCCTCCCTGCTCCCATGCCCACCCACTCCCACTTCTTGGCCCTGGCGTTCCCCTGTATTGGGGCATATAAAGATTGCAGTACCAAGGGGCCTCCCCTCCAAATGATGGCCAACCAGGCCATCTTCTGTTACACATGATGCTAGAGACTCAAGTTCTGGGGGTTCTCTCAACAGAGGAATGGATACAGAAAATATGGTACATTTACACAATGGAGTACTATTCTGCCATTAAAAAAAATGGATCCATGAAATTCTTGGGCAAATGGATGAATTTGGAGGACATAATCCTTAGTGAGGTAACCCAATCACAAAAGAAGTCATTGGATATGTGCTCACTGATAAATGGATATTAGCCCAGATACTTAGAACACCCAAGATACAATCTGCAAAACACATGAAAATCAAGAAGGAAGACCAACGTGTGGATACTTCATTCCTCCTTCTAATAGGAAACAAAATACCCATGAAAGGAGTTACAGAGACAAAGTTTAGAGCTAAGATGAAAGGATGGACCATACAGAGATTTACACCTTCTTAAGATCAAATTTCAGGTATTTTCTGTCTCATGTTCCCAACCATTGTATTTCCCTGTGTTTGGTTCTCCTGACTTGACATTTCTGACTAACCCTGGACACCCCTGGGTCTTGGTGATTGCATTCTCCTTTTAGTATAGGACTGATAGGTGTAAGAAAAGGTCAGCTTTATTTTACTTGTTCACAAAAGCACTGATTACTGCTTTGCTCCCAGAGAGCCAACAGCTAAGTCTAATTTGAAAATAGAATCATTGGCTTCCAAAGTAACCATTGTTCTCTTTATAGAACCAGCTGATGTCTCACCATCCTTCTAAACCCCTCATAACCCTTCTAATAGCAAATTATCAGAAACAAATCCTTCCTGTTGAGATTATTTTTAAGATGTGAGCACCACCATCTTCTTCTTATTTATCAAGATAACACTGAGAAAGTAGACCTGGGATCTGGGGTTTTTCTAACTGATACATGATTCATGCAGTAATAAGTCTGACTAACTGTTCATCTTTACCAATAAAGAAAGCAAATTACAAGCTTTATAACAAACATATTTAATCCTCCCCTCCAAAAAAGAATAAAATTATATTTTCCATTCTTATTGCTAAAAGAAACTTCAAGTCTAACAACAACAACAAAAAAACTTAAGTGTGATGAGAAAATGTTCAATAGGTCAGAAAGAGTTTGACTGATTGAGTTTGGAGGCGTAGGGAACATAATAAGAGACTTGGTCTATATGCATTGTCTGCAGTAAGAACCTGTCAGGATACAGCTGTTATACACTAGGTACTTAACAGAGAAAATATCATGGAAGGAGTTGTTAACTAGGTGACTGAAAAGGCAAAAACAGAACATGAAATAGCAACTACAAGAACCAGCTGCCACCCTTGGGCAGGGGAACAATGGAAAGAGGTTGGCCATAGTAAAACTTAGAAGCTTGGAGAAGAAACCCCACAGAGTTGAAACACCCATCTCTGTTAAGAGGTCTCCAGACAGATGGTCCTGGCTTCTCTGAGAAATTACAGAGAGTATCTGCCTAAGATGTGATCAGAGGAAATTGCCATCTCAGAGAGCAACTGAATCAAAGTTGACAATTACTTTCCATTACTGCAGAAAGTAAGTGGACTTGGGTATGAAAAGAAAGATGAAAAAGGTTTACGTTTAAATTTTTGTGGTGTGTGTATCTATGCAGTGCATATTTTGGGGGTCCAGGAATCCCCTCACAGATCACACACTGATCTCAGGAAGACAAAGATACCTTATTGAGCATATGCCTCAAGACTGGTCAACCAGGGTCATGGTCTAGATTGAGAAACTTAACCATAACAATGAGTGAAGATTTTAGTGTTTCTAAGCCCCAAATCCATAAATATCTGTGCCAAGTTATTTCACCAATCAGGATGTAGGGATAGGGAGATTTCCTTGGGAGCATGTCTTTGTTGTATGCTTGTCTTGCTCCCATTGGTTGGTATGTTCAACTGTGACAGGGGATTTGCCTTGTCTAATAGTCATACTCTAATTTGTCTATCAGGATGGGGCTTGTCTAACATTTATCTTACCTTGCCAACTAGGATATCAGTTACCCGTGTACACATCTCTTTCTGCCGAGTAGGATATCAATTTCCAGGGAGATCTTCGGAACTTAAACTTTACTGGACCACAACTCAAAAGTCTTATTCCAAATAGATTCTTATTTTGATACAAGTGTCCATCTTATATTGGTGTCCATCCCAGGGGCAATATATAACAGAAAAACCCAGGGGCAGTATAGACCACAAGTGCGGGAAGTGCAGTTGTGTGGTTGGTTCAGATCCAAACTTATTGTGAGTAACTATACAAAGCAGTTTTACTGACTTCTATCATGATTGGTTTCCAAGGCTCAGAATATAGGAGAATATGTAAACAATCTTGTCATTAGAAAGTTTCCTAATAACAGGAGAAACATAGGGGAAAGTTTCAGTATAATGGCAGGCAGGCCAATTAACAGTTACCTAGACCTTAACATTTTACCTAGGCCTTCACGTTCCTCCATCTAAGTGAGATTGAGGCATCTGCACTTGGACCTTCCTTCTTATTTAGCTTCTTTCGGGCTGTGGAGTGTAGCATGGGTATCCTGTATTTAATTATGACTAATATCTACGTTCAGTGAATACTTAGAATGCATGAAATAGTTGCACTGTGTTACTTCACACAGGATAATATTCTCAAGATCCATCTCTTTGCCTGCAAAATTTATGAGAACTTTGTTTTAAATAGCTGCATAGTGTTCCATTGTGTAGACTACCACATTTTATTTATCCATTCTTCAGCTGAGGATATTAGAAATAAAGCTGCTCTGGACATAGTTAAGCAAGTATCTTTGTGGGCTGGTACAGCGTCTTTGGGGTGTATGTCCAAGAACGGTTTAGATGAGTCATGAAGTAGAACTATTCCCAGTTTTCTGAGAACCCACCAAATTGATTCCCAAAATGGTTGTACAAGTTTACACTTCCACCAGCAATGAAGGAGTGTTCACTTTGCTTACATCCTCGCTAGCATATGCTCTCTCTTGAGTTTTTAATGTTAGACATTCTGATGGGTACAATATGGAATCTCTGAGTTGTTTTGAATTACATTTTACTGATGAGTAAAGACTTTGAACATTTCTTTTTGATAATTAGATATTTTTTATTTACATTTCAAACGCTATCCAAAAAGTCCCCTATACCCTGCCCCCCCCCTGCTCCCCTACCCACCCACTCCCACTTCTTGGCCCTGGCATTCCCCTGTACTGGGACATATAAAGTTTGGAAGACCAAGGGGCCTCTCCTCCTAATGATGGCCACCTAGGCCATCTTCTGCTACATATGCAGCTAGAGACACGAGCTCTGGAAGTACTGGTTAGTTCATATTGTTGTTCCACCTATAGGGTAGCAGACCCCTTCAGCTCCTTGGGTACTTTCTCTAGCTCCTCCATTGAGGGCCCTGTGTTCCATCAGATAGATGACTGTGAGCATCCACTTCTATATTTGCCAGGCACTGGCATAGTCTCACCAGAGACTATCAGGGTCCTTTCAGCAAACTCTTGCTGGTATATGCAATAGTGTCTGGCTTTGGTGACTGATTATGGGATGGGCCCCCGGGTAGGTCAGTCTCTGGATGGTCCATCCTTTCATCTTAGCTCCAAACTTTGTCTCTGGAACTCCTCCCATGGGTCTTTTGTTCCATATTCTAAGAGGAATGAAGTTTCCATGGGTTGGTCTTCATTCTTCTTGATTTTCTTGTATTTTGCAAATTGTATCTTGGTTATTCTAAATTTCTGGGCTAATATTCACTTATCAATGAGTGTATATCTAGTGACTTCTTTTGTGATTAGGTTACCGCACTAAGGACGATATCCTCCAGATACATTCGTTTGCCCAAGAATTTCATAACTTCATTGTTTTTAATAGCTGAGTAGTACTCCATTGTGTAAATGCACCACATTTTCTGTATCCCTTCCTCTGTTAGGGACATCTGGGTTCTTTCCAGCTTCTGGCTATTATAAATAAGGCTGCTACGAACATAGTGGAGCATGTGTCCTTATTACCAGTTGGAACATCTTCTGGGTATATGCCCAGGAGAGGTATTGCTGGATCTTCCGGTAGTACTATGTCCAATTTTCTGAGGAACCACCAGACTGATTTCCAGAGTGGTTGTACCAGCTTGCAATCCTACCTGTAGGGAGCCATTCAGCTGCTCCTTAAAGACGGCATCGACTGACTCAGCTGTACTGGCATAAACAACTCTTAATTGGCATTAGGCAGTGTCAGCTGTGGTTTGATCTTGTGCCTGAGCGAGAGCCACAGGGCAGCTCGGTGATTGGCCAGGACAGGGTTTAAATAGGCTGCTCGCGGTGGGGCCATTTGCCATTTGCCATCATGCTCTGCTAATCTGTAAGTGCATCAAGTTCCTGAGTAAACCGTTGGGGAAGAAACCTGTTTGTCTTGTGTCTTATTCCTGCTGGATGGGGACAGCGCACGACACCTACCAGCAATGGAGGGGTGTTCCTCTTTCTCACTATCCTTGCCAGCATCTGCTGCCACCTGAGTTTTTGATCTTAGCCATTCTGACTGGTGAGAGGTGGAATCTCAGGGTTGTTTTGATTTGCATTTTCCTGATGACTAAGGATATTGAACATTTCTTTAGGTGCTTCGCAGCCCTTCAGTTTTTTCTCAGTTGAGAATTCTCTGTTAGCTCTGCACCCCATTTTTAATAGGGTTATTTGATTCTCTAGAGTCTAACTTGTTGAGTTCTTTGTATGTATTGGATATTAGCCCTCTATCAGATGTAGGATTGGTAAAGATCTTTTCCCAGTCTCAAGGAGAAGAAAGACCAAAGTGTAAATACTTTGATCCTTCTTAGAAGGGGGAACAAAATACCCCTTCTAAGGAGATACAGAGACAAAGTGTGGAGCAGAAACTGCCCCACCTAGGGATCCAACCCATATACAGTTACCAAGCCCAGACACTATTGTGGTTATCAAGAAGTGCTTGCTGAGAGGAGCCTGATATAGCTGTCTCCTGAGAGGCTTGGCTTTGCTTGACAAATACAGAGGTAGATGCTCTCAGTCAACCATTGGACTGATCACAGGGTCCCCAATGGAGGAGCTAGAGAAAGGGCTGAAGGGTTTTGCAGTCCCATAGGAGGAACAACAATATGAACCAACCAGTACCCTCAGAGCTCCCAGAGACTAAACCACCAACCAAAGAGTACACATGGAGGGACCCATGGTCCCAGCCGCAAATGCAGCAGAGGATTGCCTTGTTGGACATCAGTGGGAGGAGAGGCCCTTGGTCCTGTGAAGGCTCCATGCCCCAGTGTAGAGGAATGCCAGGAATCAGGAGTTGGTGGGTTGGAGAGCAGGGGGAGGGAGCATGAGATAGGGGATTTTCGGAGGGGAAAGGGGAAAACATTTGAAATGTAAATGAAGAAAATATCTAAGAAAAAGAAAAAGAAAAAGAAAAAGAAACTATTTTCTGGGCCTTGGAGCTGGAACTCCTCACTTTCTTCTATTTCTAGTATTTTTGGGTTAGGTCTTTTCATGGTGTCCCAGATTTCTTGGATCCTTTATGCCAGGAATTTTTTAGATTGACATTTTCTCTCACTGATTTATCAATTACTTCTATTGTATCTTCTATGCCTGAGTTTCTGTCTTCTATCTCTTGTTGGTGATTTTTACAGCTGTTGTTCTCGCATCTGTTCTTGCATCTATATCTTCTACTCCTGAGGCGTTCTCTTCTCTCCTTTATTCTATAGGTAATGCTTGCACCTGTCCATGTTCTCTTCTCTAGGTTTTCCATCTCCAGGATTCCCTAAGTTTGTGTTTTTCTTTATTGCTTCTATTTCCACTTTCATGTCTTGCACAGGTTTATTTATCTCCTTCATCCTTTTCATTGCATTTTCCTGTGTGTCTTTAAGAGATTTATTTATTTCCTCTTTAAATACTTCTATCTGTTTGATTGTATTTTCCTATATTGCTTTAAGGAATTTATTCATTTCCTCTTCAAAGGCCTTTATCATATTATAAGATTGGATTTAAGGTCATTTTCTTGTGCTTGAGTTGTTTGGCTGTTTCTTGATATCCAGGGCTTGCTGTAGTAGGGTAGCTGTGCTCCGAAGGTGTCAGATTTCCCTGGCTCTTGTAGACTGTGTGCTTCCTTTAACCATCTGAATGGCTTTGATCCCTGGATATTCCTGTTTTAATAGGTATGGGGAAGGAGGTTAACCCCAGTGGTCCTGATGTGGCAGGTCTCTAATGTGTATTCTTGGGCTGTACGGTTCTGGATCAACATGTCTATATGATTCAGAATCCACATGTCTGTATGATTCAGGATTCCTAGGTCTGATGAAGATAGGCAGAGAGGTGGAGAATGGAGATCTGCCAGGGATAGCAGGCTGCTCGGGGCAACTTGCCATGCCCGTGAGTACTCACCATGCAGGGAAAATGGGTGGGGGATGGAAGCTAAGCTGTATGATTCTGGCTCCACAGGTCAGATGAAGGTGGACAGAGATGGAGGTGGATAGTCAATGCTCAATAGGGAGAGCAGACTGTTCAGGGCAGCTTGGGGTGCTTGAGAGGACTGGACTCTTTATTTTTATTTGATACATCAAATAAGTTACAGATAAATGGAGTTCCAATCATAAATAAGCAAAATTCATCTATGCCAATGAGTAAAACTGTCCCTCAACTGTCTAACCTGAAAGAGCACTCAGTTTATGTGGTAGACACTTTAGGTTAGAAGCCAGAGACAGTAAAAGAGAGACAGAGCAGGCAGGACTATAAATTCTCCAGTCTCAACTGCGCTGCTTCTCAGCCGAGGATCACCAGCCCCAAGGTACTGTCTTTCCAACCCCTTGGAAAGTAGAGTAAAAGACAAAGCAATATATGTTTAAGCTAAAAACAGTAACTAAGAGCGTGCATGAGTGCATGTGAGTGTGTGTGTGTGTGTGTATGTGTGATCTATGTATATTTGTGATCTTTTCTATAACTAGAGGGGGCATAGATTGTAGTGGGAAAGATGCTTCTACTAGTCTACTAAATGAACAACGATGTACCTGTTTAATTGCCTGAGAAATAATTGTGTTTACCACCATAGAGTAGTTGCTCTATGAAATGTGGTCAGGGAAATTTCACTCTACAGTGGTCAATGGAGACTGCAGAGACACAGCTTACCGAACTGGTGAGAATAAATGGCTGTGCGTCACCAAACCGTAAGAAACATCTGTATCACCTGCCTACAAGGCTCAGGGAACAGCTGACAAGAAGCTGAATAATCCGTAGTCAGGGAGTGACATGCCTATTACACTCGAGCTCCCAGCAGATGTAATTATGTGCACAAGATTGGAGCGATGTTATGGAACTAGCGAGAGGCGTGAGGGGCTTCAGCCTTCCCTGAAGATTTGTATGCAGGGAACAATTGCTTGGGGAGAGGCATGGGGGCATTTTTCTCAGTGGTGTAGTCATTGGTGAGGCCTTCATGGTCCTGTGTTCAACTCTCACCTGTGGTTCTGTACACAGCCCTAATGAAAGTCATTGAGCCACAAGGTAAAAGGAGACATTTGAAAATAGAAAGAGAGCTGGTTGGGAAAAATAAGGGCATTAGCAGGAGCACAAAGGGAGAAGGAGAGGTTAATGGATGTGAATATAATAAAAGTGTGTCTACAAGAATATCATAATGGAACCCTCTGTTACATACAATATACGATAACAAGGATCAGTTAAAAAAAAAAAACTCAGTGATCTTTAGTACTTAAATATATTTAAGATTGTTTACTTCCTGATGTCATAAACTAGCTTTAAATGATGATAAGTACAGTATCAGTAATAACAACCAGAAAAAGAAGTATTCGTATCTAAGAATTTCAGTGACACATGAAGGCAAATTGCTTGGAGTGAGGCAGATCTTTCAGGAGGAGTGAAAACTTGGTCATAGTGATGGAATAGGCCCAGTGACAGCAGCAACCAAAGGGGCTTGATCAGGGCTGAGTCAAGGCCAATGGATATGGATCAGAGGGCATGAGACTTCTTTCAAGGTAGGCAAGATGGAAAGTGATTCTGCCAGGAATAAAGAGCTGGGACACTTTTTCTTTGGAGAAAAAAAAAAAAACTGGCATAAGATCTTATTTCTGATTTTCCTAAAATGCAGCTAAAAGGTTAATGCTACCAGGTCATCCACCCAGGCCTTTTTAATCTTTTCTGCTATGATTTGTAATCCTATTTCTACAAGATGCTGTTGATAAGGAAAAGCAGTTTATAACCCAACCCATTTTCCACATTATCTGGATATCATCACCTTTAAATCTTTTATATTAACTTATCTATGCTAGGAAATGTTAGAGAACAGACTATCAACAGAACTTTTACTTAGAACTTGTGTTCTTAACATTTTAAGACAAAGTTTTTACTTTAAAAAGTCCATGAAAGGGATATAGAAATGATATTAAGCCCTTAACTTTTGCTTTTGAAAATTAATTTTTGTTGTCACCCTGTCTTCATCTGATAGAATTCTGTGTCTGTCTGCTTCCTATAACAGTAAAATAATAATAATAATAATAATAATAATAATAATAATAACAGAGATGACCCCCCCTAAGAAGAGGAAAGGTTTATTTTGGACCTACAGATTGGAGATTCCAACCTGTACTGGCTAGTGTTGTGACAATTGACACAAGCTAGTCTTCTTAGAAGAGGCAGTGTCAGTTGAGAAAATCCCTAAAATCTAGGTGGAGGCAAGCCTAGATGGAATGTTCTTAATCTGCGATAGATGGGGAGGTCCCAGCCATTGTGGGTGGTACCACTTTAGGGTGGTAGTTCTGGGTTCTATAAGAACGCAGGCTACACAAGCCATGAGGAGTGAGTCAGTAAACAGCACTTCTCCATGGCCTCTGCATCAGCTCCTGCCTTCTGGTTCCTGGCCTGTTTCAGTGCCTGTGCCAACTTCCTACTGTAATAAAGGTGATATGGTGGTGTAAGCCAAATCAACCTTTTCCTCCCCAAGTTACTTTGGTCATGGGGTTTTAACATGGCTATAATAACTCTAACTAAGACACAGCCCATGATTACAAGAAACCATTGCTTTCAACTCTGCTGGGAGAGGGAAATTGTATGTCTTGTTGAGAAGATGTAGCAGAGCAGAGCCATCCATCTCATAGCCAGAGAGGGAAAGGCAGGAAGAAGACACAAGGGCTCCATAATCTCTTGGAACCCATACTCCTGTGGCTAAAGACTATAGGCTCCACTTCCTCAAAGTTTTACCACCTCCCATGACAAAAAAAAAGGGGGGGGGGATGGAGTTTTAAACTCATGCACCTTTGAGAAATATGTAAAATTCAAACCACAGTACCATGTCATGTGTTAACTTAAATGGATATGATGAAATCCACTGTCATCTACAAACCTGCTATGAGGATTATACGAGACAGAACCGAATGTACAGCAAATATTGGAATGTCAGAGGCAGAAGGTCTTCTTAGAGAACTGAGTGCAAGTTCAATAACACAACTGCTTTAGCTGGAGTTTCTATTGCTCTCATAAAACACCATGGCAAATGTAATTTGGGAAGGGAAGTGTTTTATTTGGCTTTCCCTTCCACGTAACAGTCAGGGCAAGAACTCAAGGCAGGAACTTGGAGACAAGAAGTGAAGCAGAAACACTGGAGGCAAGCTGCTTTCTGACTCATTCCACATGTCTTGTTCACTCTATCTTCTTATACAACTCAGGACTGCATGCCAAGGGCTAGCCCAATCATACCAATCACTGATCGAGGAAATGCACTACAGACTTGCCCCAGTGCAATCTGATGGGGGGGGGGCACATTTTCTCAGCTGATGTTCCCCCTGCAAGTTATCTCTAGCACTAAGGATTATGAACTGGGAGGATCATTACATTAATCACAAAAATAAAATGAAAAAAAAAGTCAAGTTGGCAAAAATAAAAATATAAATATAAATAAAAAATAAAATCTATACAGGACATGAACTAATGATTAACTGTTTAATAAAGCTAAGTCTTCCTGCACACACTAGGACTCCTCCAGATATTCTTGAATGAATGAAATGAAAAGCACACTGAATGAAAGCAAGCCCATTACTCAATGAAAGCACAGACATGCCATAAAAACGCAGTTGAAGAGAGATAGATATCTTAGCACAGAGTTAGGTTAGGATTTTGACTCATTGCTAGAACACACAAGGTGAATCCTTCCTGTCCCTATGCCTTCCCCATATTTCCTCATTTTACCTCTCTGTCTCATTAATATAGCAGGTATATTCAAAGTCCATGATCAGTACTCCTATTTATAGTAATGTAAGTGGTAAGGAAATTACTTATCAATTGTATTGATGACTACAGACTTACATTTGAAAAAGAAGGATATAGAAAGCTTCTGTGACAACCCTCACCCGCACATCATCCCTGACTCCTCAAAAAAAAAGTAACAACCTAGACAGAAAGCCATTAAAGAGAACTCTTTAAAATTGTGACAAGGATACTAAAATGTCAGTCTCTTCAACTGATGACTTTTGGCTGGGTTCGGGTTCCTTTAAGGGGCTGGCCTTTTAACTATGCTCCAGTGAGTATATGGGCTACACAAGCTGAACTTTTTTTTCTTTTTCTTTTGGGGGAGAATCACAAGAGTTAAGAAGTGGCCTGGGAGGACAGGGAGGTATACTTCGAGTGCATGATGAGAAATTTCCAAATAATAAATAAAATATTAAGTTGGAAATAAAATTGTTTTCTGCTAGACAGAATTAATTATTCTCAACTATTCTATAAAACTCAATGGGTTGTTTAATGTGCTACTGAATTGCTATTTCTTAAAGCGACCTTTGAAAACTAATGTATTTTGCTCATTCTAATCTGCTTTGCTTTGACATGTAAAAACTTCTAAATGTGTGCCTTGCTATTAGTAATAAATAAGCTATGATTCAGATAGTGTATGTGTGTACTGGTAGGAGCCCAAGCAGAAAGATATCATAGAAAAACAATAAAAGAAAGCAATGTTAACTTGCTTTTCCAAAAAGATACTTCATAGTATGTCGGCAGTTTTTTGGTCACTTCAAATACAGCCACAATTATAACTGCCACATTTGACATTTAATAATTAGTAATTTGCATCACAAAACAACATGGGCCCATGAGCGTTCTGTTTCTCCTCTGTGGATTGTGCTTTGAGATGCTTTAAATAGGTGATGCAGTAAGCATCATGATGTAACTAGTTCATGTTATTAAGTTTAATTTAAACTGTATCTGAAGAGTTCTGAGGATCATAAAAAATAAGGGCAGGCATTGAAAATCAATTGCTGATGTTATCGATGCATCAAGTTAATGAGCTGATTCATGTTTTCTAGTAACTTTTCATCCCTTTATGGGATTTTCCACTAGAAGCAGGGTTCAGAACCACTTCCCTGTTCATTTATCTTCTCTTATGATAATTTTTCTTTCTTCAACATATTCCTTTTTAATGATCCTCAGAGAAGCTATGGTCACATCAGCTTTAAATTGTATACAAAAATACAGCTAAGCTAGAAATTATTTTTACTAGAAATTATCAGAACCTAAGAATTAATTCACCTGAAGGAAATTTAAATGAACACACCTGAATATACATGGCCAAAAAAAAAAAAACAACAAACATTCTCTCTTTTTATAGGTCAGGCTCCAAAGTCTTCATTTTGTGGTAAATAGATAATACAATTCTCCTTCCCAAAAGAGCATAAAAATAGATTGAATACTTTATAAAAGCAATATGGTTGGAAAATAACTGTGAGGAATCATAGCCAGCACTAGTTTCTTCCCAGAAATTCATTAAAAGAGAATTGATTAGCGGGTTTGATATTCTTTAAAATAAATTAGATTTTATTTTGCATAAATTTCAGCTGGAAATGAAATTGTAAATTAAAATGTCTCCTAATATAATTACATTGTCGTCTATTATAAATCATTTTGGAAATAAAAACTCTACTTCTTAATCAAGCAATGAATGCCTGTTTTAAGCAGAATGAAATGGCGGCCTAAGCAGCAGCTGGAGTGCGTGAGCACTGTGGAGCACAGAGGAGAAAATAAGATGCACACTCTGGCCAGGAATACCTAATAGGAAGATCAGTGGCTATATACGGGATATAGGTTAAGTTTAGTATATTCATTTTGAAGATGTATTTTTATAACTTGAAAAATCTCAATTTTTTTGCATTTAAAATAAGGTAAGTTTGTGGCAAAAGGTTTGTCCATCTGTTTCTTCTGGATAATTAAGATCGTTGGATATATTTGGGCACGACTAAACTGAATGGTAATAAATGCATAATTGTTTCAGTGGGATGTGTTATGCTTTGGGGTAACTTAGATCTTACTTTTCTCTCTTCTTCTTCTTCTTCTTCTTCTTCTTCTTCTTCTTCTTCTTCTTCTTCTTCTTCTTCTTCTCCTCTTCCTCCTCCTCCTCCTCCTTCTTCTCTTTCTTCTTCTTCTTTTTTTTTCCTTTACTGCCAGAGCAATGTTGGATAAACCTCACCTCTAAAAGGGGGCTTCAAAGTCTATCAGGAAAGTTCACTGTGAGTCCTTAAGGACATGACAATACAGAATGCCTTTGAGGCACTTAGTAACCAACATGCCTACAAAGTACCCAACTTCAAACTACTAGTTAGGAAAACTTATTGAAAAGGTCACCATAAGGCAAAGCAAAATGAACTGCCCTGTTCCCACATCCTCCCTATATTAGTCTCAAACGTATTCAGAGAGTGAGTGTGGGTTTGTATGTGCTCTACTGCTAAGCTTTCTGAATGTCCCACCTATTCTGCTTCCCCCTCCTCTCCCACTTTCTTACACAGTAGATAATTTTATTTCATTCTTTTCCTCTCTGTTCTTGGTCTGTAAGGTTTATGTGTATCCTAGAAATGATGCAGTATTACTTTAATTTCATCACACGAAGAGATGACTTATATATGATTGTTTAACACACTAACTTTCTAGATATTTGGAACTCTATGAAGCTATTTAAATATTATTTTAGAGAATTGATGCTCAGTTAGATGTACCCACTTACTTATGATTGTATGTTATAAATAACAACCTAGTTATTATTCTTTTCTGACTGCATTGATAACCTTTAATCTTATATTATTTTTATTTTGTCCAAAGAGCACACTTATTATTCCCTTCCAGCAAGTCTAGAGGGAGCAAATCTTAAGTGAGGTAACTAACTCAGACCCAAAAGGATATGCATGGTTTGCATTCACTAATAAGTGAATATTAGCCAAAATAGGACAGAATCCACAGGATACAATCCACAGAACTCAAGAAGGCTACCAAGCAAAGGGCCCAAGTGAAGATGCCTCAATCCCACTTGGGAGGGAAAAGAAAACAGTAACAGGATGGGAAGGTTGGGAGAGACCTGGATGTTAAAGGCCACAGGGAGGGGAAGAGGGGAACATGATCAGGTATTGGGGAGAAGGGGGATAGGACTGAAGCTCTGAGGGTCAGCAGAAAAAACTGAAGCAGGCAACCTCATAAGGTAGGAGGTTGGGGAACCCTCTAGAATGTACCAGAGAACTGGGAGGTGAGAGACTCTCAGAACTCAGAGAGAGGGAACTTGGATGAACTTCCCTACAGTGGAGAGAGGGAACTTGTATAGTCCACCTCCAGCAGAAAGATAGGGCATCAAGTGGAGGGATGGGTTGCCATACCACAAAACTCTGACCCAGAATTGTTCCTGTCTGAAAGAAATGATGGGACAAAAATGGAGAAGAACCTGAGGAAAAGGAGGTCCAGTGATCGGCCCAAATTGAGATCCAGTTAAGGGGGAGGCCCCATGGTCTGACACTATTACTGATGCTATGGTGTGCTTACAAACAAGGGCCTATCATGACTGCCCAACAAGCAGATGAAAGAGTTATATGCAGATATTTAAACCCAACCAATGGACAGAAGCTGCTGACCTCTATGGTTGAATTAGGGGAAAGCTGGAAGAAGCTGAGGAGGAGTGTGCTCCCATAGGAAGACCAGCAGTTTCAACTAACCTGGACTCCCAGGATCTCTCAGACACTGAGCCACCAACCAGGTAGCAAACACCAGCTGATATGAGGCTCCCAACACATACACAGCAGAGGATTGCTGGGTATGGACTCAGAGAAGGTGCACCTAACCTTCAAGAGTCTTGGGGCCCCAGGGAGTGGGGAGGTCTGGTGGGGTGGGGACATCTTCTTGGAGATGGGGGTGTGTTGCTGAGGTGAGGAGGTGTGGGATGTGGAACAATTAGTGGGTGGACCAGGAGGAGGATAAAGTCTGGATGGGAAAATAATTAAAGTGTAAAAAAATAAAATAAACTTTCCAGTGACTATTTTACCCTCATCTCTGAGCATGCATTTTTAGTGTTATAGAATTTTTGTTGTTTTGGGTTTTTTTTTTTGAGGGGAGTCATTATGCTTATATTACATTGATTTTAATTCTGTTATCTGTGGTTCTTAGTGTTGCTAATAGTAAGCAAGAGCAGTCTGAGTATGTTCCATCCCTTTGAAAACAATCTTATCTGGGTTAAAATGGAAAATGACTGCTTTTGGCCTTAATCATTTCTATAATTTCACTGTTTTATATATATCCTCACTATATTATCCTTTTTCTCTTTTGAAAGTGATAAGTTCAGCCCTAGTTATGAACATTGTATTTACACAAACAAAACAACTAACAAAAACAACAGTCATGGCCACACTATAGTCTCAATACTGACTATATATGCATACATGGAGTGGGAAAAACAATTCTTGAACTTATGAAACACTGAGGGTTTTTTTTTTTTTTTTGTATTATATAGTAGTATCTTTTATTCTCCTGATGTAATTTTCAACTCAGAGGCTTAATGTTGAATAATTTTATGCTTTCTAGTTCATTCTGAACTCTCGTGGCTGGTTCAATTCTGTTCTGGCTCAAACTCATCTTCAAGCTGACTAATTCAATCCGGCTTCTTTCAGATTCTAACTGAATTGCTCTGCTTGACCTCAAACTAACGCTGGCAATCTGTTCTAATCTTCTGGCTCCTACTCATTCTCTGGCTTCAACTGCCCCTGCTGACCACCACTGAATTGCATGAATGAACTCAGCTTCACTGCACTGAACTCACTCACTGAACAAACTTACTTTCTTTCCCTGCATTGCTCCTTAATCGCTTCTCTTTTGTGCTGGTCTCTTGAGAGTTGGGAGTATCCTATCACTGACTCATCTTGTCAAATATTTCTTTGATACATCACTTCATCTACCCCTCAATTAGACTTCATTGTTTGGAATTAAAGGTGTGGACTAAGGATGTGTCTGTATTCCAGGCAGATCACACAGATCTAGGTCTTTTGACCCTTGCCAGAGTAAGCGTGTTGCTGTATTAAAACTCCTCTACTGTATCTCCTAAATAATAAATGAATAAATGTAACTCATTACTTGCTTTAATCTTCTATTCCTTCAGGTATAAGGGAAAATGAAAACTCCTCAAGCATTCAAAAATATCAGTTAGATGATTTAACAAACCTCTTCTTTTGAACCAAAACCTGAAAGAGCTGAGAAAAGATTAGTGTTGGTCTTCTATAGCAGATTTGACCAAGTAAAGAATAAGAAACTATGATCCTAGAGTTAGATAATTGAAAATGTCTGTTATATTCAAAAGGATTTCTGTTTAAGAAGCCAAACACCAGTTTGTATGGACCAGATACAAATAACTGAATGAAGAACTTCAGGGCATCCGTGGGCAATCGTGAATTTTGGCAGTGTTATAATGAAGGCATTTGAACTAGCCAATGCAAAGCTGAAATTCATATCCAAAGTTGAAATATCAGAAGAAGCTATATTATAACTTTGTGGCCAACATCAATAACTGTTATCAGTGGAAGAGGAGCATCTTGGCTTCACTTCAAACATTTGTGTGAAACATTACCCTTTTTCTATACTGGTGAGAACGGTTCTGTGTGAATAGGGTCTGTGTTCTTTCTAAAAATAGAGATTTTTGTATTTCAAAATTCTACAATCCTCCACAAGGGGGACCCCAGAGCCTCTGGATTTGAAAAATAATTTCAGATATCTTATTTGTTAATTCTTTAAGAACTCTTATGATTTGGTTATTATTTAAAACATGCCTTTTCTTAATTAACAAATTCCCCCATAATTTTTGCTGCTATGTGCATAAAAGGCAGAATTTATAAGCAGCATAGGTACCCATCAACTGATAAGTGGATAATGAAAATGTGCTGTTCTATCAGGTAGAGAGAAAGAGGGAAGATTTGGTTTGGGGAAGGAATGTGGGAAGAGACAGCTAGAATTGAGGAGCATTTGAGGAGTGGTATGGAAAATCAGTGCAGTAAAAACTTCCTAAAATCTATGAAGGCAAACCTAGTAAATTCTCTAAACGAGAGAGACAGAGTCCTCACTGGCCTTCTCGTGTTACCAAATGGAGCTTCTAGTACCAGTTACATCCAATTGAGTTGTTGTCCAAAGGGGTCCCATGGAAATCCCTAAACAACCTAGTGTGTTACCAAGGCATCTCCACAAACTGACAGTAAAGACCCACTGTGAAGGCAATACCCACAGAACACATTATACATGAAGAGGTCAAGCTGGTGCCTACACAGGACCTTCACCCTTACGTCCTAGTATCTTTAGCATTGAAATGTACTCTGAGCACTAACAAAATAGAAACAAACACTATCCCATCCACAAAACCTTTTATCTATAATGCTATTCTTCCTGCAAAATATGTTAGGCCATTGGTGGCACAAAGTTTGTGGGAGTAACCAACCAATGCCTGATTTGATTTAAGGCCAACCCCCAAAAGATGGAACCCATACCTGATACTGCTTGAGTAGCCAAGAACTAACCACAAACTACATGGCCCGGAGACCTAGGGTAAAACTAAACATTACTGTTCTTCGATAAAATGACTCCTCCTGTTATTCTGCTCTACTCACAGATCAATCATCATCAGAGAATCTTCCTACTGCAACAGATGGGAACAATTACAGAGATCCAGAGCTAGACATTGTGCAGAAAGATCTTGAAACACAAAACATCAAAGCCCTCCCCTCAGAGCTCAGGGAACCCCAAAGAAGAGGAGACAGAAAGAATGAAAGAGCCAGAGGGTATGGAGAACACCAGCAGAACAATGCCCTCAAAATTATCTGAGTAAACTCATAAGAACTCACAGAGACTGAGCAACAACCATTAGGACTACATGGATCTGCACCAGGTACCCTCTCTATATACTATAGCTTTCAATTGAGTATTTTTATGGGATTCCTGGGTGTATGAATGAGTGGGTCTCTGATTCTTGTGCCTTCTCTTGAGGTTCATTTCTTTCTGTTGGTTTTACTTATCCAGTTTCAATGTCATGCTCCTTGTTTTATCTTACTATATTTTATTGTATCATGTTTTGTTGCTATCTCTTAGAAGCCTGTTCTGTTCTAATGAGAGACAGAAAGGGAGCAGATCAGATGGGAAGAGAGGTGGGAGGAACTGGGCGGAGTAGGAGAGGAAGCTGTAATCAGGATGTATTGTATGAGAAAAGAAACCATTTTCAATAAGACAGAAATAAAGAAAATGTAGTATGTTTATACAGTTTACAATTACTTGGCTGTTAAGAATAATTACATTTTTCGCCAGGCATGATGGTACATGCCTTTAATCCCAGCACTCAGGAGGCAGAGGTAGGTGAATGTCTGTGAGTTCAAGGCCAGCCTAGTCAACAAAATTAGTCTAGAAGAGCCACGGCTAGTTACACTGAGAATATGTCTAAAAAAAAAAAAAAAGAAAAGAAAAGAAGAAAAATAAAATTTTTATGAAATTTAATGCTTAATGAAGTTAGGAAAAAAATCATTCTAAGTGAGACAGGCAAGAACCTAAAACGCAAATGTTGAATGTTTTCTCTTATATGTGGATGTTAGCTTTTCAGCTTTAGGCATGAATGTTTTGATCAGAATAACTACAGAAGTTAGGTAGCCAGTAAAGAAAAGGGACTCTTCCAAAGAAGGGGAAACAGCATACAGTATGATAAAGGGATAAAGGAGAAAAATGAATAGAAATGTTAAAACGAGCTGGGCAGTGGTGGCCTGGGCAGTGGTGGCGCACACCTTTAATCCCAGCACTTGGGAGGCAGAGGCAGGCAGATTTCTGAGTTCAAGATCAGCCTGGTCTACAGAGTGAGTTCCAGGACAGCCAGGGCTATACAGAGAAACCCTGTCTCGAAAAACCAAAAAAAAAAAAAAAAAAACCCTGAGACCTATGACAGCCTCTGCCTGCAAAATATATTGATGCAATAGTAGCACAAATCTTAAGGGAATAATTAACAACTTTGTGATTGGTTTTAAGGGCCACTCCATGAGATGGAATGTTGGGGTCCAGCCCGTGGTCCCCCACTAGACGGACTAGGTCCCCTGGAAAGTGAACTGGGGCTTGTTAGGACTAGATGGGAGAGAAAATAAAACACTGAGTCAGTTGTCTGGTCAAAGCATGTCTGTTCTTGACTGAAAAATCTCTCTTGGTTTTCTCTAGGGAAAACCCTGTCCCCAGTCTGTTCTGCACAGACACTTGGAATGTGGCTCGAAGTCAAAGTGGAATGTCCCAGCTGGAAGCAGGTGAACCGAACCAGCAGGGTCCAGGGCACTGTAGAATGGCTTGGCAGGAGGCAGGTCCTGGGAGGGGCACAGCAGACAGGCAGCAGGATTCCAGAGAGGCTCAGGTGTGGTTTAGCATAACAATGGAAGCCAGCCTTGGCTGGAGAACCACACTGTATATGGCTTCCTGTGGCACACCTTCAAAGACATCACGTCTGATATCCCAGCCTGGAGATGGCATGGAGAGAAGGGAGACCACATCTCCTCCTTACTTATATAATAAAATTAAGCGGGACTGAGGCGCAAAATATTTATGCTCTATAGTCCTGCCTGGGAGTTATGGTGGCTGGCAATTGTGCCGTGTCTTAGGAATTCTCAGATCCTCTCGAACTATCTGTCTCTGAGCATATATGCAGCCTGATTCAAGCTTCTTGGAGTAGATAGTAATGAATCGAGACCTACAACTAGACAATATCTAGTGAGAGCGAGAGATACTTTGGAGCACTCAACCCTAAAATGGGACATCTTCATTAAACTTCCCACCTCTCAAACTTCTTTCAGATCTAGTTTGACAACCTCTGATGTTTTAAATCAAAATCATTAATCTGTAAATTTTTAGTAAAGTTGATTTTAAACCTTGCTATTTGCTCTGGCAAGGATAAACACACACACACACACACACACACACATATATATACACACACACACACACACACACACACACACATATATATATATATATATATATATATATATATATTATCTGTTGCTCAAATTATCCTACCTCTACCTTTTGTAGTTGTTCAAAACTGGTCTCCATATCTTTTTGATTACATCATACCATTCCTTGAGCAAGATTTTACCTTCGCAAATTAAAATATTCCAAACACATTTTGTAATTATGACACTCAACAAAAGTATGCAAATATTGCTTGAATACTTAATGCTGAATCTAGAGTAGAGAAGATGACAATATATTTGTAAGGACTATAACTGGATCATAGATCCTGGCTCTCTGATATTAATAACAGGGCTCTTTGGAGATATAATTATTCTTGTATACTGAGCAGAATTAAGCAGGTGGTGGAGAATGCGCTGAAAGGTAGCTTCAGATCTGTATGCATGCCCAGACTTGTCAGGGCGGTTATGACTGGTTTCCCCTAGACTAAAGGAAGGTTCTGAACACAGAATCAGTATATGATCACATAGGTCATACCTGTAAGAGAACTCCACAAGAGCAAACAGATCTGAGCAGACGGAAGCCATAATGTCAGAGGAGTTCACGTTGGAAGAGTAAGAAAAACAGGCAAGAAAACGCAGGTGGGAGATTCCCCTAGTAAAAGAGGATCAATGTTAGATGTGCTGGAAATACTGCCCAGATGCACAGAGCCAAGCCACCATGTTAGAGACTCCTGAAGTTCTCTGACCTCCTTACTTCTACCTCACCTCATCTCCTCACCTCCTTTGACAGGCTCAACATTTAAGCTGAAATGAAGACTAGAGAAAACATAAATTTTATTTCCTTACCTATTAAAGAAGTTAGGAGTAACTAGAATTTTCATGAAGCTGCAATCTTTGATCATTATTTTATGACTATACTGAAACTATATTTGTCAGATTACGCCTAGGAAAAAAAGTGAGCAAGAAAACATGTGATTGCTTAAATATTCATCCTGTCTCCCAGGATGAGTAAGGATCATCAAATAAACTTAAGAAAATAGAGGGACCCCAGACCCAAAGAAGCTAAACAAGAAGAAAGGCCCAAGAGAGGAAGCTTGAAACTCACTTAGAAGTTAGAATAAAAATCTGTAAGAGGCAGATGGAGGAAGGAGAATGGGAGGGAGGGAGGGGGAGGGGAAAGGGAATGGGAACTTCAGTGTCAAGTGTGGGGAAGGACAGGAGAGATGGTTTAGATGG
>LR749982.1:12364-40703 GCA_902729485.2 Mus minutoides | reverse complement strand
TGGAACTTAAGCAGGAGCTGATGCAGAAGCCATGGAGGGATGTTCTTTACTGGCTTGCTTCCCTTGGCTTGCTCAGCCTGCTCTCTTATAGAACCCAAGACTGCCAGCCCAGAGATGGTCCCACCCACAAGGGGCCCTTGATCACTAATTGAGAAAATGCCTCACAACTAGATCTCATGGAGGCATTTCCCCAACTGAAACTTCTTTTTCTGTGATAATTCCAGCTGTGTCAAGTTGACACAAACCTAGCCAGTACAGGCATGAAAATGGAATAGAATGTAAATCTGCAACTGATGGGGCTAAGTGGGGAATGGCATCTCCAGGACAAGACAGAGACCTGCGATAAGAAAGGCATCCAAGAATCAATGGGAGTGGCCTTAGCTGTGATAAACAACATTGGTGATCTGGAACCTGAAGAAGCCACCTCCTGTAGTTGGGTAGTGAGCCCAATACAGCCACAGGGACACAAACCCACCCACAGAACTTTCAACCCCAAATTTGTCCTGTCAGGGGAGGGGATGGAACAAAGACTGAGAGAATGACCAACTAATAATGGGCCCAACTTGAGACTCATCCCATGAGCAAGCACCAATCCATAACACTACTAATGATACTATGGTATGCTTACAGATGGGAGCATGTTGTCCTCTGAGAGGTTCTACCTAGCAGCTGACTCAGACAGATACAGAAACCCACAGCCAAACAGTGGATGGAGCTTGGGGACTCTTATGGAAGAATAGAAGGAAGGATTGCAGGCCCCAAAGGGGAGAGGAATTCTACAGAAAGACCAACAGAGTCAACTAACCTGAACCCTGGGGCTTTTATAGACTGAACCACCAACCAAAGAACATACACAGGTGAACCTAGGCTTCCTTGCACACATGTAGCAGATGTGCTGCTTGGTCTTCATGTGGATCCCAAACAACTAATTTGGGGGCTATCCCAAAAAATGTTGCCTGTATGTGGGATATGTTCTAGCTGGGCTACCTTGTCTGACAGCAGTGGGAAACGGTAGCACCTAGCCTTGCAGAGACTTGAAGTATGGTGGTAGTGGTGGTGGGGTGTGGAGAGCCACATCCTGTGCTCTCCCCAGTAAACAAGTCTACGGCACATGAAATGTTTGCTGCAGAAGGATCCTGGTGTCTGCATCTGTTCTTGCCGGCGAGACAGTAGCGTGGAATCTTTCAGTGGGGTGATACCCAGGGGGTTGGCCCACATGATCAGAGAAGGAGAGGGCAGGATGGGGGAAGAACTGTGGGAGGGGATAGCCAGGTGGAGGGCAGTGGGTGGGACATAAAGTAAATAAGTAAAAAAAAAAAAAAAAAACTAAAAACAAAACCAACAAAAGAACCATAAAACAAACAAACGGTAGGGTATCAAAGCTGTAGACACATTAGACATCAGATCCACAGGGTAGAAAAACACAAGGCCTGATTCTAGTCTGAAGTCATCTAGAAAGAGTTACAGAAGCATCCATCTCCAAGAAGTTTTGAGGCTCCTGGCAGACCTGAACTTCAAATCTGCTGATTCTTCTGGGAAAGAGCTGCTAACAGTATTGGAAGGGCACGGTAGGGTAGGATTCCCTTCTTTTGAAGACTTAGGCTACTTCTTGACTACATTGATGACTCAGGTCTATGATGCACTTCCTAAAGGACTGAAGGTGAAAGTAAGGGCTAGATCTTCCACTGTAAAACTAGGGTCTACTTAGTAGATATCAAGGAGTGAGAAGAATATCACTTAACTTGCCACTACATCGAATCTCTGATTTTTATGAACTGACATGCCTTGCTGTGAGTATGAGTCTACGTGAGAATTATTTAGGACCTCACAGATGCTGGCCAGGTCTTCCCACCTCCCACTGTGCTAAAACATGGCCAAAGTAGAAATCTCCAAGCATAGTTTTGCAAGGGAACTATTTCACCCATGGTCTCCGTGGTTCCTATTCTATTTTCCACACTATAGATAATAGCTATGACCACATGTTCCAATGAAGCTGAAGTGGAATGTAGTCCTGCCTCTGTAGTAAAATGAAACTTTGTGGTGCTGCATAGCTCTGTAGACCAAGTTTAGCTGTCCACCAGATCTAAGGTCTTCCTCTCCCTGATCAGGATCCTTCTACCTCCAACATGTTGTGATGGGTACTAATGACACAATCAATATTCATCATTCAATCTGTTATACTTATTAACTTCTGTTTACGCCTGTCATTTACTCTGACCACCTCTCCTGGGTGCATGTGACTCATACAGATATGGGAAAAATCCATCATACCAGATTATGCCAACAGCACTGTCTGTCTACTCTGCCAAGGAGGCTAAATGTGGTAACTGGGACAAATGTCACAGCATGGTGTTAATCCACATGAGACTATTTTTTTGAAACCCGATAGTTTCTCTGAACATTTTGCAGATAGTTTTTAAAATGAGGGATGACTAGAGGAATGATACTGCTGAATGGTAAACCAGTCTCATGATCTGGTGATAGATTAGCTCTGGCAAATATATGGAGATTTAATTAGAAAGGAACAAAACCAAAGATAAAAGAAAACAAAAACCAGGACTTGAGATGGTTGAGAAAGTGAAAGGATTTTATAAGGCAAAAGCAATAGGAGGGGAGACAATAGGGGAGCTCTGCAAATACCAGAAAACACTGGTAATGTTATGGGAATAAGGAAGCAGGGAAATCAAGGGGAAAGCTCTGAGTAGCCAGCAGAAGAGTGCACACATACATAGGATTTAAGGGAATAAAGCAACACAAAGGGCAAGGTGGACTCTTCACTGGCACTTGCTGAATTGAGTAATCTATGAAAGGTACCTTGTGGTACATGAATGCTAAACACACGTTCAGAGACAACTGGCTAAGGAAGACATCTGAGGATAATCAGTGAATTACAGCTGAACTCTCACACATGGACAAGGCTATGGAGCACAGCTGAAGGAGCAGGCAGGGATCTTCAGGTTAATATACTAACTATAAAGAGAAGGGTTAGAAAATAGACCAACATACCAAGGGGTGTCGTGAGTAGTAACAAGAAAGTCAATAGTATTATAGAAACCAAACATAAAGGGGGGTTAGTAGTTACTAGATGCTCTGGAAAGCAACAGAAATAATGTCTACTCCCTTGACAATAAGAAGATAATTGGTAAGTTACCAGGAATAATGTTAACAGACTGCTGTGTGTGTGTGTGTGTGTTTGGGGGCTTGGGTTGCTATGGGTATAATATACACTGAAAGTTGAAAAAAAATATGAGATTTTGTATACAAGCAACATGTGTGTGTACATACTGCAGTACATACTTTATAACTCATAAAATATAGGACTGAAGGAGTTCATTGTCAAAGTCTCAAGAATGCTCATACTATCACGAGAGGAAAATGACAGCAGAGACACTACAGACAGACATTTGATTGGAAAGTAGTAAAGTGTTTCGAACCACAGCTGAGTCTGGGGCACAATTTGGGTCTCAAATTGGCTTCAGAGCAGTTTATTATTTTGTCATCTTTGTAAGAGTCCACTGCCCTAGTTTCTTCATTTATAAAATACAAATTTTTATGTTAAATTATTAAGAGCATTTGGGAAGGTGTAATAAAGTCAATCGTAGAAAAATACTTAGAATAATTAGATCAGAGACAAAACCCATGGTGTCTCATATGGAAAGGAAGAAAAGAATTGAAGGATTAGAGCTAGAGAGAGCAATGCTTTTCCACATAGGCAGGGAAGACTAGCTCCTGATACATATAAATGTGCACAGCAAGGTAAAATCTCAACGCTATTTTCCTTATTTAATTGTGGACCTGAAGAACCTAAAAATTATACAAAACTGATTTGAAATGGCATCCATCTGAAATTCCAGATGCACACAAATAAATGATTTATTCAGTGAATTTACTATCTGTATTTCTTTTTTTTTTGTTTTGTTTTTGTTTTTGTTTTTTTTTTTTTTTGAGACAGGGTTTCTCTGTATAGCCCTGGCTGTCCTGGAACTCCCTTTGTAGACCAGGATGGCCTCGAACTCAGAAATCCGCCTGCCTCTGCCTCCCGAGTGATGGAATTAAAGGCGTGCGCCACCACGCCCGGCTTTTCTATCTGTATTTCTAACTATAAAACAAGATCCATTTTTTAAAAAAAAATATTGTATATAGGATGCCACTAATTTTCAATATTGTATCAATTCTTCAGTATTCTGGAATAAGGAAATATTTTCAAATCAACATGCCACCAAACACAAGCTCAAAGGCATTTTGTATAACTTCCACTTTTAATACAGTAAAATATTCAGGAACTCTTAATTTCACATTAAATGAAAAATTAATTTTTAACAAAATATTATTCAAAGTATTAAGAGTACAATATTCAAAACATAGAAATAGGCTGTAGCAATGCTGCATAGATAGCGGTATACAAGTTCCCTGATGGTGTGACTTCTTTCTAAATAAAACGTCAGTTTTCAAGTCATCGGTAAAAAATGGTAGATGCATTCATTACCTTCTCTCTCTGGGCATGGAAAAATGGCTTCAATGGTGAGAAGTCACCTTGGTAACAAAGTCTAATCTCCAATTTAATTATACCTCCCTCTTTAAAAGATGAAAATTTAGAATGTAAGAATTATTGGAAAGGGACAGGAAGTGACTTACCTCTTAAGGAGATATCCTGATCAGCGCCTACTCTACTCCAACAAAACACTGAATTGAAGATTACAAATTACAACCATACCATTATGCTTACCTAAAACTGCCAAAATGAATACTTTTTTACATAATACAATACAGGTATATAACAACAACAACAACAAAATGATCTGTTCCCATCCTTTTTGACCTTCAGCAGAAAAAAGTTATTACAATAGGACTGAAAAGTAACGTTCATGGCAGAGTACTAACCCCTCATAAATACTTAAGACAGGATGAATTGGTCAATGAGAAACTGATACATTTATTTTTGTAAGTGTGTACTTTTTGAAAAGAATGGCAATTTACTTGAAAGGAATTTGTAGCTGGAAACACTACTCATTAAGAAAACAAAATTACCCTGAGAAGGACTCTTAAAATTACCAGCATTTTCAAAGTCCCTCACTAACCATGAAGGAACACTTTGTAGCGTCTAAGCTCTTATTGTTACCTACATTAACAATGCTTTCATCTCAAAGGCAGTTGGGGCTTTTCTGCTGTATTGGTAAAGGTCATAGCCAAGACATCTGGGTGTGGTGGAAAAAGGGCATCTTGCAGTCATTATGAGCAGGTCTCTTCCTGCTCCAAGTATTTATACTTCTGCAAATAGTCTTGGGGCCAAACCTATATGAATCACACACATGAAAGAATCTCCTATTAAGTAAACTGGTAGTTCTCTTAAAACACATTTGTCTGGTCTACATTCTCTAATGTATGCCTAGAAAATAAGGCATTAGGAATTGTCCATTGGCCACTCAAGAGCACAGACAACTGTGTTTCTTTTCATTGGAGACAAATGGAAAGTTATTTGAAAGTGCACTGTTACTTTTAACATCTGTTACACATTTACATTCAGCATTTTCATGACCCTCCATATACTTTTAGTATAAAATCATGCATATTTCCAATATTTTACACATCCCATAATTACTTAAGAAAAGACAAAGTGAGAGCAGCTACAAATGTAGCAAGATACTTTTTACAAATAACAATACAGCATTAAAAAGATGGCAAGTTACTGATAAATGGTAACATGAACTCTCAATAATAGCCTTCCTTGATGTCCAAATTAAGATTTGACAAGTTTAAAGCCTTGTCCTGTGTCCAGCACTGTAGGAAGAAACCAACTCATTTTTAACCTTTTCAAGCACCTAAAACAAGCTTTGCAGATCCAAAAGAGGTTCAGGCCACATAACCAGTTTGCCAAGTGCACTAACGGATATGTAACACGAGGGAAGTGTAACATCCAGTGCTTGGCCACATCACTTCCTGTCGGCAGGTGCAGCGTGTAGTCACTCCAGCGCTTTGACACACCATACACAGCCCTCACTGTGCGCCCCTTCTCAGTCCAGCAGATGTTGTTTGTGGAGTTACAGTTGTACTCTACCCAGTCTCTAGTAAAGTCACCCAGCTGTGGCGGGTCAGCTTCTTCAATATCTACTGTCTTCGCCAGCTCAGCTCCCTGAACTGCAACATACTGGTCATTAATCTTTCTCACTTCTTTCACCCATGGGGTTGAATTCTCGCTGTCTAAGATGATGATAAGACGGGAACAAAAGGAACCATTCTTTTCTCTCCACCATTCTAAAAGCGTATCAAGGCGAAGTATGTCTCCACCTGTGGACAAGAATAAAGTTGGTACAGTGGTGGTTTCTGAAGTTTGTTTCTTTAAATTTTTAGAATACTTAAACAACAGCAATAACAACAACAAAAAAGAGAGATACCTTTAAAAAAGTATCTTTGCTGCCCCACCATGACACAGGGGCACATGATCCACTATGTTCATAGCAGCCTTATTTGTGGTAGCCAAAAGCTGAAAACAACCCAGATGTCCCACAACAGAAGAATGGATACAGAAAATGTGGTTCATTTATACAATGGAATACTATTCAGCTATTAAGAATGAGGACATCATGAGTTTTGTAGGCAAATGAATGGAACTAGAAAATCTCATCCTGAGTGAGATAACTCAGACTTAACTAGGATACAATCCACAGAACTCAAGAAGGTTAAGCAGAAGGGCCCAAGTGAGGATGCTTCAATCCCACTTGGGGGCCAAGGAAGAGAGGGAGATGGGTGAGAGAGGAGAGAGGGAGGGGAAGAGGGGAACAGGATCAGGTATGGGGAAAGGGGAGACAGGAGAGAAGCCCTGAGAGTTAGCAGAATGAATGGGAGAGGGGTGGGAGGCTCTAGAAAGTACCAGAGACCTGAGAGGTGAGAGACTCTCAGGACTCAAAGGGACCTTAGATGAAATGCCTTACATTGGGGAGAGGGAACTTGTAGACTCTACCTCCAGCAGAAAGACAGGGCATTAAGTGGAGGGATGTGGTTACCACCCCACAGTCAAAAACCCGGAACCAGAATTGTTCCTGTCTAAAAGAACTGCAGGGACAAAAATGGAGAAGAGCTTGAGAGAAAGGAGATTCAGTGACAGGCTAAATTGGGATCCATCTCTAGGGGAAGTGGGAGAAGAGGAGCCTAACTCTCAAGGGAGAGACGTAAGGCCACAGGGAGTGGGGAGGCCTGTTGGGGGGGGGGGACTGAGGAGGGGGGCAACAACCTCTTGGAGACAGGGGGAGGAGAAATTACATGAGGAACTGTGGGAGGGGGCAATAACTGGCTTATTTTTTTTAAGTATTTTTTTAAGTATGTTTTCAGATACTTTTTAAAAACATAATTTTACCCCTAATATGTTCCTTGATTTGCAATGGGAAATCTAAGATTTTTTTTTAACACAGATAAAAATCTAAGTAGAAACACTGTAAGTTGAAATTGCATTCAATATACCTTACCTACTAAACACAAACAGCAAAGCCAAGCAACACAATACTTTCCATTCCGTATTAGCTGTCTATCATTGTGACTGTGACTGGCAGGCTCTGAGGCTAGCCGACACTACGCGGCATCCCTGCATTAGTGTCACACTGCTGCACTGGGAAAGCAGCAGAACAGAATAAGTGCTTTCAGTGGCTGCATCGGCTTTTGCACCACTGTAAACTCATTACGCTGGACTACTGCAAGCTAGAGACTGACTCTCTATACACAATTTTAGTAAAAGAAAAGTAAAATTGCAGAAAAGCAAACATTCTAAATTTGGGTAGAAGCAAGAGCTCTTAATCCCAAATGCAAGCTGCCACCTGGCTTTTATGACCTGAGAATTGATATTACATTTTTACATAGGAAAAAAAAATCAAAAGAAGGGTTTAAGAAGCATTAAATATATAGAAAAATTCAATTTTCAAAATTACTCCCACAAAGAACACTTGAATACAACCACACCTTTTCCAGTTTTGTTTCCTATTGCTTTTCACAGCTACTGTGATTACAGGGGTTCTACCGCTCAAGATGTAAATGTTTCCAAATAATTGCTCTATAAAAAAAAAAATCACTTGGTAATCCAATCCATCCTTGCCTACAAAAGCAAGCCACTCCTGAATGAGGACAAGGGCCACTCCTCAGAAATCCTTAGCACTTCCTAAGGCTGGAGAAGAGCTTATGGTGTGTTTACATTTAAAGCAGAGCTATACCTGAAAAACCCCCAAGGAACACAGAAACCCCCCAGGTCCAACACTCTAAAGTAACGTGTTTCTATCTGGCTCTCTGTGAACTTTTGCATTTTTTTTTAAAGAATACAACATTAAAACATTATATTTATTATTATGAATATGTTTTCCCCAGTATTTAAAAAAAGACTTCATTCGTTTCTATGATCTCATCCACACAGATAAAACCTTGCTATTTTAGATAGGATATAGCCTTTTTACACATTGGAAAAAAAGAAAATTTAAACTATTTAATGTAGTTTTTAATTTCTAGACAATACCAACTCAACAGAGTAAACCGGCCCTATACAACAGACATAGTCCATTAATCCCTGTTATATATCATTGAAAACAAAAACAAAAACACAAGTTTTCTTTACCTTCTTAAGTAAAGTAGGCATCTAATAAATGAAGGAAACTTCCCCCCCAAATTGAATAACAGCTTAATAAAGCCAAAATTCAACACAACAACCCTTCCAGGTTCTGAAGTTACCTGGACTTCAGAGTGCAGAGACATCGAAAATATTCTCTTAAGAATAAAGACAGGATGGAGAGATAGGAGGGTGGGGGCTGTTAAATGACAAAGAAATAGAGCGAGTACGCTGTTAACCGCTATGTGCTGGGCTTCTCAGTCACTAGAAGGAAATACCATGGATGCATAGCACTCAAAACCACATTGATAAGGAAGAGTCACTGCTGCATATATAAAGCTGGTATAACATAGTTTACACTTCCAACACCTATACTATAGACTACAGGCAGCTCACTTTTTGCTCAGCCTGCTTGGTTATTCAAAGTATTTGTGTTTTCATGTGAATTTTGTTTGCTGGACACTGCTGCCTGCCCCTGATGTCCTGAACGAGTCAGTGCTTATTTTTTGGCTGGATTTTGACCCAGAAAACAGAAGAATGACGAGCAGACAAACAAAATTTAAACCCAGCACTTGTCAGAAACCTTGTAAAGTTTGTCAGGAAAGTCATGATTTCCCTTATCCTTTACCCCATCTACCTCCCCCCAGTGAACTACCCCTAGAAGGGTGCCTAGTACCTGATTAACTCAAAGAAGCCTGTTACAGAGCAAAGTCCCCACACCAGCTCCCAGGCTATTCTGGCCCCTACCCAACTGCCAGCTATTCAAACTCCCAGACTTCTCTGACTGTCAGTCATTCCCCCCCCCCCCACACACACACACAATTGGTGCCCATAAAATTGGCAAGGCTGTTTCTGTACCCACCCTCCAACAGCCCTGGCAGTTTATGTTCCTCACTATACCCTTATTTCTTCCTACAAAATGTCTAGTTCCATTGTTTTACTGAGTCCTCACTTACAAATTTTAGGATTTAGATTTTTTTTATTTATAAAGGATTTCATTAGTATTTTACTGGGAACTGGAATAATCTGTAGATTGCTTTTGCAGAATGATATAATTCTTCCAATCTATGGACAAAGAATTTCCTATCTTTGACTGCTTTCTTCAGTTAATTTCTTAGTTGTATATTATAGGTAGTCTTTGTCTTCCTTGGACATATTCCCACAGTTTTGTTTTGTTCTTTCCTTCTGAGTCTATTGTCAGTGGTACCTTCCAGATTGAGTTCACTACTGATACACAAAAAGGTATGTTGGTTTGAATCCTGCTAATATGCTAAATTTCTGTCAGTTTTATGAGTCTTTTGGTAGAGATTGTAGTCTTTCTAAGTAGAGGAAATGAAAGAATTGCATACTTCTCCCTTCAGTTTTGTGCCCAAGGCAGCTGTCCTCACCACATTCTATCCCTGGCTGTCTCAATGATAAAAGAACACAACCATTTAAATTCTAGTAATCTATCCCAAGAAAAGGCCAGAAGTAGAGGCAAGCTTACAAACATTAACCACTGCTAAGGTAATACAAACTCTAAAACAAGGGGAACAGAAATAAACTATAGAATAATCTTAAGAAAATTTTAGGATAAAATAAAACTTACAAAAATGTTATGAGGGAATTTTCATGTTATTATAAGGACAAGGTATAACACAGAAGCTTATCTGCAGAAATTATAGCAGGAAGTAATAATACTGGGTATTTGGAAATCTGTTGCCTTTCCCAACACAAAATACTTTTTTCTGTTTTCCAAAACTGTTAGATGGAGTATCTGTAGAGGGCAAAACAAACGTGCACGTGCATGAGAGGCCAGGCACGTGAAGCTCACAGGCATCGTTCAAATGAAGAGCTGCTTAACCTGTCCTCCTCCTGGAATGCTGGGAATGGATGCAGTTTAGAACCCAACCCGGTGATCTGTCTGATGAGCCAGACCTCACCCGTATCTTCCAGAATTAATGTTTTATTTATCCCAGACTCTTTCTCTTTACTTCTAGGCCATAAAACCCATCCTTGTGAGAGATGCAATCTGTACTTTACAACAGTCTAAGTGACCTCTATGGTGTTTTGGGGCCAGCATTAAATTTATCTCCATCTTTCTCCGTCAACCCTCCTCTGGAGCACTGTTTGTAAGTCAACAGATGCCATGGTATGGCTGACCCGTATGGACTTTGCGGCTCACTGTAACAGCCTCAGCTCTGTCGTGCCCACAGGACTAAGGTAAATGTTTCTATCTGGAGACTTCTTTCCAAAACTGTGCTTCAATGTCCCAAAACATGGGAGCTGATGTGAGACTCCAGAAGTCTCTCATCGTCCAGCACCCACACCAAAGGCAGGCAGAAGCAATTTCATTCTTATCTTTTCAGAGATCATTTCCCGGCATGTTGAAAAGCCTGCTGGGACTCTCCACAGAGCAACTGATACTTTCACAATTAGAAAAAGCTTTAGCATGCTAGAATTACTAGCAAAAATCTAACAAACTATTTTTAGAATACATTTTTCTACTAAGAGAAAGTATCATCTTTGTTAAACTATCAAAGTAATAAGAGTATCTTTTATAATTTGTGACTCTGCTGGTACTAAAATTTCAGAAGTCAGGCTATGTCACAGTATCTATGTATAATTAATCATCAGCTGGTTACGAGGAAGGCAGAGAATGCACACAACCTATACATTGCTCTATCACTCATGCACACTGTTTTCGAGAGAAGACTTCAATACATAGTTCCCATATACTACTAGTATTCTTCCAGTTTTTCAGAAATGTCCAAAAGTTAAGTTTTCATAATTTCCAGACCTATTAAATGTCTCTGGACACCAGACTACATAGACAACATAGACTCCAAGCAATGACACAAGCCCCGCTCTGCACAGAGCACCATGCCTAGCATGGCACTCAAGGCTAGCTATCTCAGCACTTCAGCACATTCTAGCCTAATGTTTTTGTAGCATCAGCAAGGCAGGCAGAGCAGCACTGAAGCCTGGGAGTAGCTTTTCTATGGCTCTCTTGTAGTTTCTAAAACGCAACAAAACCAAATTTAGATATTATCTCTTATATCTTTTTTTCCTTCCAGAAAAAAGAAAGGTGATATAAGTATTATTAGTAAGCTGAATGTGTAGCATTTATTTTTAAAGAAGGGCTTGAAATAAATTTTAAAATATTTAAGAAGAAAATGCAACCTTTCTGAAAAACATTTATATTAGGTATAAATCCTTAATGGAAGTACACGTAAAAAACTTATTTTAAAAATTATTTTCTTAGCCACTTGAGTGTGAAGGGGCATACCTCTAGTGCTAGGCTCCACTCAAGAGGCAAAGTCAGGAAGATCATCTGAGCCCACATACTGAAGACAAGACGGAGCAACACAGAAAGAGATAATAACATCTTATAATACATTTAAATTAAGGTTTGTGAATACCCAATAAAGTTGGTTTTACAATGTTTATTATAAATATTGCATTTATAACATTCAGTCCCTTCCTCTTGTCTAAAATTTTATTCTGTAGAGTTTTTAATGGACTAGGACTTTTCTAACGTGCTCTGAGTTGAAGATACAGGCCCCTGTTCTGTACCTAGAAAAGGCTCTTTTCTGAACTGTCATTCCAAAGCTACAGTAAAGGAAATGAACTTGTGAGTGCATTCACAAAGTGTCTACTCATCTTTCTTTACAATGGTGATCCATGTTAACAAACTCTCTACTTAACCAGGCCATGCCACTCTTTTAGAACTGTGTTGACTGCTGGTGGTGGCAACATGAGACAGAGTAAGAAAATATGCCAGGAGTTGGGCAGAGCTTGGGATGATCAGAGTAAGTTACATACTGCCTTTAGCTTCCACTTCATCCTTTGAAAACTGTAAGGTGACAACAGACTGAAGACTATAAGAAAATCAAATCTAATTATGTGTACTAAGTACTAGACACAGTACTGATACTTAAATGTGTCTAATGTTTGCCTTTACTCCTAAAATAGCCTTTGCATTACTTAATATTAAATTGCAAAAGATAAACTAAAAGCCTGCTTTCCTTTATGATATAACCTCAGTCATGAGTCAGACATGAAACCAGTGGGCACAAGCTGGCTTAAAGCCATCTGCTATCTAGGCTTCCTTCCTACTGGCAGCTCTGTCTCTGTCTGGCGTGGTGTCTCCCACTGAGTGTAGGTATGATATATGATTGCATCTATGTGACAAGGCTTATGACAGAAACAATGTCTAGACGTTCTCGGCTCCTGGCTTCAGAGGTTTCAGTGAGTACTGCTGGAGCAGCAGCGCAGAGCAGCTCACGCATGGCAGTGCAGAAGCAGAGCAGGTGACCTGGGCTGCCCGGCTCCTTCCTCCTTTTTCCTTCACTCAGCCCTCCAGACCATCAGGCTGCAGCACCTACACTCATGGACCTTCTCCTTGGGCCTAGGGATCCTTGTCTCTGGAAATGCCATAAAGCACACCCAGAGGTGCTTTCCTAGTCTGCTGCTCACTACGAAATCAAGACAGTTGGCAGTGATGTTCAGATGTCACAATGCCTAAGCTTACATTTTATGACTATTGTTTTGATCTCAATTTAAAACTAGGGTAGATCTAAATCTAAATGATATACTTTCAATCTAAAATAAAGAAAACTGTCTTACTTTTTCATAATATATGTCATGACTTTTCATACCTAGGCATTAATTAAGGATGTCCCTACTACTACGTCCCAAGTTCTCTTAGTCTCTGGGCCTGTAATAATCCACAAAACAAAGTCTACAACTAATGAAATCTTTATTATCATTAGGAAGACTGAAGAACTCATGTAATACTTCTTTGGAACCTGTCTTGACAATAAAGTATTTTCTTTGTCCATATACAGGTAAACCAAAGTTTTTTTCACCTTTAAGATTCTAAAAAAAAAAGTGCATCAAAAAATCTAAAATACTCTAAAGAATTTTAAGCTTTTAATAAAACTGTGATCATTCTCTGTCTTCCCTCATTTTATGGAGGTGGAAAATGAAGCCACTAGGACTCCTGCCTGAAGCAGCACTGCTGTCTGTGTGGGGGTGGGGGTGGGGGGACAGAGCAGGGCTTCTGACCTAGCAGTGCTCCTACCACATGGCCTCACACTCTAAGTCCAGTAATACTGCACATGTGAAAGCACTATTAAAATCTGAACTTAGAACATTTAAGCAGTAAGAAGTATTATTCAACAGTTTATCAGCTTCTGAAAGATATTATTATGTGGAATGATTCTGAAAATACTTTTAAAGGCAGAGAGGTTCTAAGTCTCAAATCAATCATTTTATTTTCCTCTCTAAATACTATAAAGAAAAACATTCTCATATCCTAGTCGTAGCTTACTAAAATGAAGTAGGTATTCCTGGTGAAATTAAAAGTAATCATATAACCTTGGTCATCTGTGAAGCAGCAGGGAACTGAGAACTTTAATGTCTCTATGTAAATATTCCATGAATACATATATTTCACAATTTACAAAAATAAACTTACCTGCGAGAGCCCACTCTCCTGAGCCGTGGGTGTGTCCACTGTAATATAAAACATATGTGTCATGTCTAGGTCCATCCACTGTCCGAAGTTCAAGGAAAGCTTTCAGTTTGGAATGCAGAGTATCAAAAGACAGTCCACTTGTGGAATAGTCACATCCATAGGTCTCAATCATATGATATGCAAAAAATCTTTGGATGGCATTGAGCATGCCTGTAGACCTCAGATTTAACTCCTGTACATGTTCTGGTGGAAGCAGTGTTGGCTGGCCATCAGGGCTGTAAAAGGAGAAAAAAAATTCTGGTTTTTAGAAAATATTATTCTGGATCTGACTGGGACATATATATGTCTCCAGTCAGGACTTCTTCATCTTGCATGACCAATAAGTCTTGTTGGCTACAAAATTCTCAGGCTTATTACTGCATACCATCCTTTCATATGGCATGAATGGAGATTTAGATTGTGGTTTGATTATGTGATCAAACTAACTTCTAAAGAAACACAATTTTTCTTTACCTGTTCAAACAAAGAGCAGGAAATCATACTTAATTATTCTGAGCAACCTGCAAATTTTATACAGATGACTTTATAGAGCTATGTCTTCCTTGTAAAGTATGTATGTATATTGCAGAAGAGAAGATGAGAAAGGCATCCCTGACAGAATTCAGCCTTGGTCTGCTGAGATGAGAGATCTGTTGTTCCAGCTCCCTGCCTGATCCTACCTCAACTGCATGGAAGCTGTTTCCTTTAAAGACTTGCTTCTAGGACATATTTAGCTCATTTGGTCCAGCCTTTCAGACTGTTCCAATCATTTACACTTGCACTTTCTCAGCATACAGAGATTAGACAATAAAAGCTATAGCCTTTGCTATAGTCATAACTCTTAACAGTTTTTCTAATTTTCTTGGGTCTCTCCCAAAGGGAATTCTTTGCCACAACTCAGCAGAAGCATTATAAGAAGAATGACATTCCAGTCCCTTAAGTTAGGGTGGATGATTTTGGTTATTTTATGAATTATAGATATAGTGTCATTTTAAGGGATATTACAAATAATTATGGTTTGGGATAAGGAAGAAATAAAATAGGAAGCTTAGACTCAGGGATTTCTATCTTTCTTTCCTAGGTAAGAGAAAGGGGATTGAGAGGAGAAGGGGGATACATAAATATTATAAGAAATTAGACAAATATATGTAGATTATTGAATTTACTCTTAAAGCAAACGCATTTTATAGCCATAATGTTACATTGGTAGGAAATTGTATATATTGATATAAAAATAAGGTTATATTTTGTTACACTGGTACCGATTTTTGTTTACTGATACAGGTTTAAGGTTTTTCATTGGTATAAATCTTTGTATACTGAGACAAATTTAAAACTAATTTTGTTACAACATAATATATGTATGTTTCAACTCTTAGATAGGCATTGTGCCTAAGCAAATCATTTAAAAGTGCAAGGTTTAATCCCAGTCCTTTTAATAGCTGCTATTACAAACTGTTTAGGAATATTTAGCAATGCAAGTTACTAACCAGTCAATCAAACACAAGACATATTAAATTCTTGTTTGGATTATTACAGATATACATCCTGGGTTACACAGATAATAGGAAGCTGGAGACAAGCAACATTTGCTTATCCAGATATGCTATGAATAGATAGATGAGCCTCAAAACCTCAGAGACTCACAGAATACGGCATTTAAGATGTGTTCTATTAATGTAAGGCCTTAGTGACATTGGGACATAGCAGCTTCTGGGAGTAGCTCCACTCAAATTAGAAACAGATGATAGCTTTGAAAGGCCTCCATATGAAGTTGATTCAATTGTGGCAAACTAGCCACTGAGAAAGAAAATGCTCTAACTTTATCTCTAGACAGAATTCTGGAAGTTGATTTCAAAGCTCTTCCAAGACAGGGTAAGCAAGTCCTTCATAATTTCTGCTTCACAAACGATCTGTCAGATACTCTGGGCCAGAAGGCTGAAGACAGATGTTCTAGTGTTATAGAGAATACTGGGGACTGTCCAAGTGGTCAGCTGTCTCTGTCATTTTATTTTATTTTATTTTATTTTATTTTATTTTATTTTATTTTTTTGGAAGAAGCTACATCCTTGTGCTTCCTGCATACAAGTAATATTTATTTTCTTCTCAGGCCTCTGATGGGGTTGAAGACTAAAGCTTAAGTTGTTTAGGATTTAAGAAGCTATTCTAAGTCTAAGACAGTCATTTTAGGAGCATAATATAGGTTTTGATAGAAACTGATTTAGATGCAGAACTACTCACCAGGATAGGAAAGATAAGAGTACTTTCCCTAAGTTGCCAAATACAAACAGACTGAACTTTTACTAAATAACTTTAATAATAATTTCATAATTGTTCCTAGGGTATACTGTTTAAGAGAAAGAGCTTCTTTATTTAAACAAACAAACAAACAAACAAACAAAGAAACAAAAGATTTGTTAAGGTTTGGTCTGTTGCTATGTATTGTAATGCTAAATTCTATACACAAGGTCTAGGCCTACCTCTCCTCTTTCACAAGCTTTTGTTGTGCAAACCTTGTTGCTTGATTTAAAACTATTGGTTAGGGTAAAACTGGTTACAGCCAATTACTGGAGGGTTTAGAGGTAGGTGGGTTAGGAGTGACCTGCTTGGAGGAGGAGAGGTCAGAAGGAAAGAAGATGTCGGAAAGAAGCCATGAGCAAATGACCAGGAGAAATAGCAAGTATCTGGGGGTACACCTCTGGGAGGTAGCCAGGTCTGCAGTTAGAAGAGTAGATTAGGGGTGACCCCCCAGTAACTGTCAAAGCCAAATAAAATAACCATAGTCTGAGTCTCATTTATTTGTAAGCTAGTCAGGGATAAGCTTAGATTGCTCATAGTTCAGGACTGAAGAGATGGCTCAGTGGTTAAGAGCACTTCAAAAGGCTCTGAGTTCAATTCTCAGCACCCACACAGCAGCTCAAAACTGTTTCAAGCTGTCTTCTGGTGTGCAAATGTACATGCAGACAAAGTAGCCACATACATAAAATACATAAATAAATCTTTAAAAAGAAGTATTCTATTACATTCTCATCCATCATCTAGAATGACTATCCATCATCAACCATGCTAATTGAAGGGCAGGTTTCTCTTCTGTAGTTCCTTTCATGTTATCAGTTAAGTTTAGAAAAATATCAAAACATGGTTTCTAAAACTTGCATTTATTAGTAAGCCTGACAACATTATTGCATGACAGATACTGAGTAAGAATTTTTAAAATCAAGATTGTACAAACTGTTTCAAGACCAAAGAAAAGGACATTTTCTTAAGAAAACTAAGTTTACACATAAAACAGGGGAAGCAGTATATAGTGTGATTACATATTTAATTTCTGTAGTGAAAAACACAGGTTCTTTGTAATGCATTCCAAATTCACTAACTCAAGGTAAAAAAAATTATAAGAATGAAACTATAATAAAATAAATTTTTAATAAATTTCATTACTAATCTTTCATTTTTGTACAGAATTTTTCATAGAACAGAGTATTTCTACATCCTAAATCTTACCAGCTCTCCAAACAGTTCCTCCAAGAGGAGTGATATTACCATTATTATTTTAGATAAGGACACTGAGGTCCAGAGGTATTATAATTTGTTCATGGAAGAGAGAACTGAAACTCTACCAGACATTCTATTGTAACATTAGTTTACAGAAATTTTCATGATACTCCATTTAAGGAAGAGCCTTTCCTTTCCCAGATTTTCTGAGCTCTAGCTAAAATACAAGGCTAAACATATCTATCAAGGTATTTATATTTAATCCTGAAAACTACATTATCACTTGCAGTCTAGCTTTATATACAAGGAAGAATTACAAAAGCACTTTCTTTCTACAGCAATAAAGTTGTGGAAAAATAATCTAACATAATCACTGAGACAATGCCAACAGTCAAGCAGTTACTATTGAGTACAGCAGATGACAGTACCTGCAGAAGTTGGTAGGAATCACAATAGCATATCCAACAGAGGTTCCTCCTAAGCAGTTGCCAAGTTCATGGAAGAGCCCATGAGCCATGGACTCCAGTGGCAAAACAATGAGAAACATGCTCAAGAAGATTCCATTGGTTGGCTAGAAAAAATAAAAAACAACAAGTTTACATAGTTTGTGGATATTTATATGCATGTGTATTGACTCAGTTTTTTACCGCTATTTTCACTAAGTAAAAAAACAACTGATAATGTAAAAACAATCGTAAGTAAAAGCACACATTTGCAGACACAGATGAATTACCAGAGCAATGACAGAACTCTAAGTTTTTTGGAAGTTGTAGCAAAACACAGCACATAGTTTTAAAAATTTGTTAAATAACCTTCCATCCAAACTGAAAACAAAAAATATAACAACTCTGATATGAAAGAGAAAAAACAAAAACCATTTCTCCATGTTCAATCCATATATGCACCATTATTCCAAATATCATGACTACTACTTTATCAAAGAGGATGCTTCAGGAAAGATTCACCATCCTGTCCCATGAAGAGTTCAGAGCATCCAGAAACTATGAAAATAAAACCTTAAGAAAAGTCAAAACCTTAAGGCTTAAAAGTTAATTTCATTTTTATATAATAATTAACCTTTTAAAAGACTCAGTTTGTCTAAATTGCAGATCCTAACAACAAAAATTATTAAGCACATTTAAATATCTTTAAAGCAGCTGGCAGACAGAAAAGAATTTTAAAAGCCAAAGTTAAATATTAAAAAGCACCAGGAGGGAACTACCCATTTATTATATCTTTTTAATACTGGCACGATTCCATATTCTTTCATTACTGCATAAATAATTGGCCTATATGCAGGAAAGAATGTCAACACTAAGGACTGACTCATCATAGCAAAAGAAGAAAATGTATTCATAATAAAAAAACAAACACACTGACCAATTTGGTACATTGTAGTTTATCAATTTTATAATAGATTATAGTAAGTTATGATCATTTAGTGTAAAATAATCAGCTATAAACATTGTAAAATATGAAATGTATAAATAATTAAATCACTTCAAATAGTCTGTTAGACTATTTCCATACTTCATAATATAAAACATATATATCACATATATATGTATATATAGTAACAAACATAGAGGTTGGAGAGAGGTGACCGAGCAGTTAAGAACACTTGTTCTTGCACAGGACCCAAGTTCAACTCTCAGCACCCACAAAACAGCTCACAATGTTTTGTAACTCCAGCTTCGTGGGATCTAATACCTTCCTCTGACCTCTGCAGATACACACATAGTTCACAGACAAGTATGCAAACAAAATACACACATGTGGGACCCTCCCCCAAGCCAGCTCCAGGCTGGGAGCTCAGACCTGATGCAATGGGGGGGAGGGGGGGCGGGCTGGCCTTCCAGCTAGGCTGGCTCCTTTTGTTATGCAACTACCGCTGCCTGTCTCCAAGTCTCTGCTTCTGGCCTGCCCAGAGGTTCCCCGTGGTCTCCAGATGGAGCCAGCCCCCCCCCCCCCCCCCCCCCCCCCACCCCCCGGAAACAGGATGGTGGGGTGGACGGAAAGCCCTGCTCTAACCTAAGACTCTAAGCATTAAACTTAAGGGCCTTGAACAGAAACATGTCTTGGCCTCCATTATTTCTCTCGACCCTTCACTCCCCTCTAGCTCCGGCCACCCACTCAGAAACCCAGATAGCATAAGCCGCTGGCGGTTTACAGGCTCCCACACACACATTAGGTTTTTTAGTATTTTAATCACAAATATATATTTGTGTGTACATATAGGCCTACTTTTTACTAAAAGGGGTAATATATAACATTTCTGGAAGGCCATTAATTTGTATATATTTACATTTCCATTTGCCAGCTTGATGGTATTAAAAATCCTTTCAGTGTAAATATACTACACTTTATATAATTGCTGTATAATTTATACATATTTCTTATGTAATACATGTCACATAATTTTAAAACATTTTGTTTCTTCTTATTGGATTAAAGTGCTTGTGCTTGTTGAATTAAAAATAACTACACAAAAGATTTATCTTTTTAATTTTTTAGCTTATATGTACCTGTGAGTGTATGTGTACATGTGTGTGCAATTACATGCACCTATGTGTTCATAGGCCAGAAGAGAAAGTCAGAATCCTTGAAGCTGGACTCATGGGGGTTTGAGAAACTCTGTATTTGTTAAGTTGGGATCAGAACTCTTGTTTTCATGGTTGTATAGTAATCCCTTTTTAATAGCAAAGCCATATCTCTCTAGCCCTCAACAAAATTCCGAAGTCATCAGAAGCAAAAGGATAGAAATCTGAAGAACTACTTTTTTATCTAAATGTCTAATTATTACATAGGAGACTTGATGTACAATCATCAAAGTCCTAATAGTAATAGAAGCACTAGAAATCTATCCTGTGACTGAGTGCTCTCAAAAGAGACAAAACCATACAAAAAAATGTAAAGCTACCCTACCACCTTTAAAAAGTGAAATCACAGTTACAGAAATGATCTCAGGCAAGTCTTACTGATGCTTCCCTATAACCAACTAAAGCAGTTAGATGAAGTAATTCTATGGTCTTGCCAAGTGTGAAAGCTTAGGAAACTAAGTCCAACAAGCCTATAGAGTAAAGGCTGAGTGGAGGTTTCCATGATTGAACCAGCTACAAAGCCACGCTTCCTCATCAGGAACAGTAATGATAGCCACCTCCAGCAGTTGCAAGAATTCAATACACGTATACATACACAGAAGAGTTTACAAAGGGCAGGTCTTATTAAAATAGAGAAGATGATCTAGTAGGTTTTTTCTCATTGATTGGTGAGCTGTTTTACATTTTTGTTTTTTGAAACCGTGTCTCAGGATGTAGTTTTAGCTTGACTGTAACATGTCACTTAGAAAGGCTGTCCTCTAACACATGGAGGTCCACCTACCTCTAACTTGATTACCAGCATACACTATCACACAAGGAAAGGATGGAAAATCAGGTAAAGAGGAAACAATAGTTATGTACAATGTAACAATATTGCAGTCAATTATGGACCATATACACCAATTCTGTTATCTATTCATGTCCCATTGATCATAATGGAACTGACCATTTCCTACTGTCTTGTAACATAGTATAGTGCATTGTTGTGCTGTATGTAAACAAACCTGTACTGTCAGTCCTAAAATTACATATAACAGCACACAGCCAACAGTAAATGAGTGTTAGTGGTCCACATATTTACCTGTACTTACTACATATTAAAAGGTTTACTACATCATACTCAGGACTGTCCCTCTTTCCCCTACAGTGGTAGGTCACATTTACCAGCAAGAGCCCCACATTTTGTGTTTGCTGATGGTATCAATAGGCCAGGCAGAGTAAGTGACATATAATATAGATTTGTGAAAGCGTACGCGATGATGCTCACAATGCACTGCTAGAAGTTATCTGTTGGGAACTGTATCACAATCATACTTTATGAAGAAAACAATATTTGGACCATTGTTTCAGGTGGGTGAGAGAGGAAAGAACATCTACTGCTTTGAAGTAGTTTCACTATGTTCCCTCAAAGCATACTCAGGAAACTTAATTCTCACTAGAGCAATCTTAGGAAGTGAGGACTAACTGGAAGTGTATGGATGGGGAACTTACAATAGACTTTCACAGATGAATGAATGACTCTTACATAAAGAGTCAAAACTGTGAAAGACGCTTATAAACCCTTCCCTTTCACCCATGCCCCACTTCTACTACTGAAATAGGGCTTCCCAATCTTAAACACTGAAAAAATAAATGTCATTTCTTTATACATTTCCTACTGTGTGTTACTGTCACAGGAACACATAGGACATCCTGTTTTACAATTTCTTGAAAAATTGATAAAATTTTGGCTTTAAACACAAATAATGCCCTCTTTGTAACCTAGACTAAACTGAGGCAAGTAAGTGAAACAAACAAACAAACAAATGTAAATACTGAACTTCTAATTCAGCAGCAAATTGGAAAGTCCCGTTTCCCATGCTAAGTGATGACAGGCTGGTCCTTCTGTCTTGGTACAAGTGAAGTTGGGCTGTACTGACAGACTTCTTTGAATGCAAGGCTTATACTAAGACTCCATCATATTCAGGACTGGTCCCTCTTTCACCTACAGTGAAATTAACTGTATTATGGCCTTTCTAGTTTGTGTGAAAAGGGCTTCCACAAAAGGCTGCATCAAATCCCCATGGAATCTTCAAATGGCAGTGGTTAGCAAGGAAAGGCATATAAAAGTTTAAGTGAAATATTTCAGAGAGCATGTCTAAAAATAGTGTGGGTTTTAAGTGGGATGTAGTCTCCCTTTGAGCCTCCTTATCAATTGCAATAAAAGCAACACTAGGTATGCTATGCTATTGTGCCTTTCTAGTGGACTTATTTAAAGGGAACGCTTAAGACAGAAGCAAATAGCAGGCAGTGAACATAATACAAACTGGGAAACAGCAGCTGTTAAGGTGTGTCTCAAAGTCAGAGTGAGATTATAAACCGCGACAGTAACTAATATGAAATTCCAGCTCTTTAATGAAAGTAACTTGGAATGAAACTCTTGACCCATTCTGGCAATAATAGAGTGGAAAACTAACATAAAGCAAATCTACTTAAATGGAGTTTGTGACAATTTCTTAGTTAAAATTTAAAAAAAAAGTCATAAAAGAAAAATAACTGAGGAGTTGGTATGTCATCTCTACTTTTATGTACCCTGACAGTAGCTGAAAAACTCGTCTGCTGAAAAGTTTCTTTCTAATTTTTCTTTGTTGGATTAGGTCTGTGCCCACCCAACCAGTGGAAAAACATTCCAGTAGAAATCAATTGAAGGATAAATTAATGAGATATAAGAAAAAAGTTTAACACTTCAGTACTATTCTTACAGAAATGTGGTATGTGTGTGTGTGTGTGTGTGTATGCGCATGTGAGAGAGAGAATGAGAATATTAGGAACAATATTTAGAAATGTTAAGTAAGAACAGTTCAATTTAAATATCTGTTAAAATCCAATTTAAATAATTTGTAATAGCTGAGAATGTAATTGGATTAGCAATGTCACTCTCTCCAAAATAGTTTTAGCTCAATGAAGACCTTAACTGTTTCCCTTTCACTATGTAATTTTCTGATTTGAGTCATTTGAATAACTGCAGCTTGTGTAGAACCAGTGGCTGTTTCCCAAATTAAGTGTCATATGAAGGTCATTTGCACTTCAGCAGAAGTCCACTGAGAGCTCACACATACAGGTTAAAGGGTGTGTGAGACTGAGAGACAAGGGTTTCATAGACATGTGTAGAAATGATGCTCTTTCAGTATTCCTCCTCCTCCTCCTCCTCTTCCTCTTCCTCCTCCTCCTCCTCTTCCTCCTCCTCCTCTTTGCTCTAAGCATAGTTACATTTCACAGAATACTGGGCAGAGTAAAGGGTTTGGAATCTTTCTATAATCAATTAAGTGAAAACTATGCTGAAAAGTCTAAGTTTCTGTAAGGCACAATGTCAACACGTACAACAGTTATCAAGTAGCAGCCAACTGGGAAATGTAAATCTATTCAGGTGGATTTACATTAGTTTTGATGAGCTAAATTAACAAGCATTTAACAGGTGCATTGCTGATGAGGACTCCCATGTCATCCCTTGAGACTCTTAGCAAAGCATAATCCTAACCTCTCCCCCAAATCCCTGAATCCCAGTCTTCAGAACTTAAACAAATTTCACATGACTCAAATGCTCAGATAACAAGAACAAGGTTCAGCACACTTTGTCTACAGTTAATATTTTAAGCTTTGCAGGCAGGTAATGGAGTTTTTATTGAAACTACTAAGCTATGCCATCTATCATGATAAAATCAAGTAACAAGGAGTTCTAAAACCTACATGAGATGGCTCACAAACCCAGCTCTAAGGAATCTAACACCTGTCTGGCCTCTACAGCATGCACATCTACACTTATACCTACCTATGTACACACACACACACACACACACACACACACACACACACACACACTAATAATGTCTTAAATGAGGAAGTACACATTTTAATATCTCTCAATATTGATAGATTAGATAGAAAACCATCAAGGATATTGATATAAGAACATCACGACCCAGCTTGACTTGGCCGATACTCTGCTCAATAGCACTCTAATCCTTTTTTAGATCATAAACAAGTCTTTGTTAAAAAGCTAAATTCATACAAATTGTGTCCTCCAACTATAAATATAAATCAAAAATCAATAAGACTGATGTTGGAAAATCCACAAATATTAAGATTTCCCACAATAAAGTCAAAAATAACCCAGAGGTCAAAGAAGAAATTTGAAGGGATATTTGAAAATATGTTGAAAATGTAAGAACATACAAAATGCCACAACTTTCATTAGGCACCTATAAATTAAAACCCAAATGAGATACCACTTACGGGTCAACTTGAATGATTTTTCTCAAGTAGGTCAACTTTCGGAAACAATCCCACTGAAAGTTACAACCCAGAGATGGATTTTTCTAACATTATCTTTGCTGAGAGATTCCTTAGAAAGCTTGTGTGTACTCCCATTGGTACATATACTTTACTTGAAATCCACTGATATATGCAGAGCAGACAAAAATCTAGTGACACTCAGAGACTTCTCCACCAACATAGTTGTGCTGGCGATGGCAAACCCAACAAGTTCCAGAAACTCCTTTAGTTAGTAAAGGAGGCCGATGGCGGACATATCCGGAAATTCTCTCCACCAAAGCACATAAGTACTTGACCTGGAAAGGAACCCTGCAGGAATGAAGCTGACTTGGCAAAGAAAAAGTAGTTATGACTGGGAAAGTGGCCAACTCAGAAAGGAAAAGAAGAGGGGTAAGTTCTTGCAGAGTCCCAACATCATTTAATTCTGAAAGTCCCTAGCTACAGCAAGCTGGCTGAATGAGGAAGCTGCCCCGGGGCAACAGCGAAGACGGTTTTTCACCACTGGGTTCACTCCCACACAGACTCCTTGAGGCAGCCCACACTGAATAGAGGAACCATGCCTAGGCAAGTCTTTCTAGCTTCCTTTAACGCTTACATCTATAATACACGTAGCAGCAACAAATTGGTACAAAGCAAAGAATTGCACCAAGAAGAGTTGCTCATCCCAACCTGAAGTACTCAAATTATATAGTTTGTCACAATATAAACAGTTTATGATTAAATTCTTTTCATGCTAGTCTCTTCCTCTCATTACAGAAATAATTGCTTTTAAGGGCATAGGTATCCTGAGATCTTAAGCATTTAGCACCTCTAGCTAGGATCGGATCAGTTATCATTGGCACTGACATAAGAAAATAAACCAAAAACCATGAGCTCACCTGCCAGGAGACTGCTCCCAAAATTGCCGTTGCAAGAAGACTAAAAAAAACTAACTGCTCTGAAATTAAGCAAAAATGACGCATCCCTTTGGATGCCATGATTCTGTCAAGGCTATTGTTATCTGCCCTGTGGTTGATATACACTTTATGGCAGTCATTCAATTTGGTATGAAATCCCCAAAGAGTTAAAAGAAAAATAATATGGCAAATCATCCAGAAAAATCCGAAAATGGAAAAACCTGGTATCACGAAATACCAGAGATGAGTGTCTCTAAGTTTAAATGCTGAAAGGATGAAGAATGTAAGCTCAATCATTCCAGTGAAAAGCACAGAAAGTCTCCTGCAAATTCTTCCACGGTACAGAAATGGTTTCCACCTTTCAGTTACTGAAAGTCCACTAAAATAAATGTCAAGAAAAGGATCAGTTATCAGGCAAATAAAAAAACATGCAAAAGCAATTGGATTTTTGGGAGTTTCCAATGAAGAGAAAAATAACAATACTGAAAAAATGATTAAGTTTGGAATAGCTAGAAAAGACTTCATTCTCATGTCGATAATGAGCATGGCCAAAGCCATAACAAGCAAAATAACACTCAGAGACTTCTCCACCAACATAGTTGTGCTGGCGATGGCAAACCCAACAAGTTCCAGAAACTCCACTGTGGTTAGTAAGGTAGGCTGATGGCGGACATATCCGGAAATTCTCTCCACCAAAGCACATAATATCCTTAATACTATAGATGTTAGAAGCAGGTATTTGGTTGTTTCTTCTTTCACATCACTTTTAAAGGATGAATTATCAAGAAAACACAGAAGGCCAAGCAGAAATCCAAACCAGAGATTGGAGAGACTTAAACTGGCTGCTTCCATTGAAAAGTAATAGTAGAGTATGCTGGCGATCCCAAGAACAAAGAGGCCGAGAATAAAAATCACCAAAATTAAGGAATTTGCTGTTTTTTCCCATCTTACATAAAGGCCTAAACATATGGCCACGAGTAAGTTGATTCTGGCTAGATAGCCGAGGTACCGCACGGAGGAGTGCATGTTCACCTCTCTATTTACTTCTTCCAGCCTAGTCATTGCTAGATAGAGACAATGACTAACGCAGTAACGCAGTGATCTACACATGTAATCTGGCACTGGAGGGGTTCCCAAGCATCACAAAAATTAACTTCTTTTATTTCATTCAATAAAGCCAAGTAGCCATTCAATGCCTACTCCAACATTCTTTCAGAAGTTTTCTTTATAGTGACCTAAAGAGAAGGAAAGATATTTCACAGTTAATTATATATAATATTTTGTGCCATCTTCTTTATACTAAGTAAGTGAATCAGAGAAAACTAGAGGTTTTTCTGAAATCCAGTTCAAAGACTAATTGCATATATCTTAGTAATTGTTTTTTTCTGGCATACAAACTCTGCAAGTTACACAAAGGAAAATGCCCATGATCTTTATTCATATTAATAAAATTGCATCATGAAGTGTCAGTGGAGTCTTTTCTGTCAGTATTAATCAGTATTAATGCTGAACTTGTCTAATCTATTCCAATTTGAATGTTTAGTTTAGTTGAGATCATAAGCACTTGCCTTTGACACAATGAAATGTCACTCAACTTTTAAATGGAATGAAGGGCTTCATTATTACTTCTAATTGGAAAGCAATAGGACACAGAGGATTACTACTGTAATCCTCCACATCATTTTACAAAACCATTCTAAAATGCTATAAAATATCAATCTCTATATGGTTTAGCTAATAAACTTAACTAGAAGTAAAATTTAACTCTATACGGTTATTCAGTCCCAAAAACTGAGCCATAATTCTTGTATTTTCACTCCTATGAAAATGAATCACTTGATTAATCACTTACTGTCTTAGTTAGGGTTATACTGCTGTGAACAGACACCATGACCAAGGCAAGTCTTATAAGAAACAACATTTAATTGGGGCTGGCTTACAGGTTCAGAGGTTCAATCCATTATCATCAAGGTGGGAGTATGGCAGTATCTAGGCAGGCATGGCACAGGCAGAGCTGAGAGTTCTACATCTTCATCCAAAGGCTGCTGGTGGAAGACTGACTTCCAGGCAACTAGGGTGAGGATCTTAAGCCCACACCCACAGTGACAAACCTACTTCAACCAGGTCACACCTATTCCAACAAGGCCACACCTCCAAACGGTGCCACTCCCTGGTCTAAGAATATACAAACCATGACACTTACTTTTCAAATATAAATATCATCTATTTAGTAAATCAATTGCTGAACTTCTTATTGAAAACTCAAATACTGGAACGCTTACCAGATCATGGTAAAGTTAAGAAAACTTCATTTCTACCTTTTCAAAAAGTCACTACAGCAATTATTTCCTCCGACCCAAATAATTATTTCTACCTAAGTGCACTCATAACTTTGACTTAAAATACAATAATGGTTGAAAATATATATATACTGTGAGGGTCAATGAGACAGCTCACCTGTGAAGCCTGACTACATGAGTGCAATGACTGAGTGGAAGAAGAGAACCAACTCCTCTAAGTTGTCCTCCACCCTCTACAAGCATGTGTTTCTCAACAGAAACACAAGATAACTTAGAATTAGCCCCTACCTAGCCTTTGGCTGGGGAGGAATGCTTGTGGGACAATTGTAGGATTCCAAGCATATTTCAAGTGCTATTTCTATCTATACTTTCTTATGTTCTAAAACACATTTTTATTTATAAATCTATTCATTAGATATTCAAAGTAACTTTCCTCTATTACATTTCCATGTAAGCACTTCTTGCTATGTGGAATTAATGAAAATGTCTGGTATTTTGTTGTTGTTATTGTTTATAGTGAATTTTTTTCATAAGTATAACCAACTGTCCGGGTGGTGGTGGCACTCACCTCCAGCACTTGGGAGGCAGAGACAGGTGGATTTCTGAGTTCGAGGCCAGCCTGGTCTACCAAGTGAGTTCCAGGACAGCCAGGGATA